>VZSF01003242.1:568207-767331 GCA_013398295.1 Chionis minor | reverse complement strand
AAAAAAAAAAAAAAGAAAAAAAAATGGAGTAGTCAATAGGAATTTGTATTAAAACAAATAAATTCAAAATGATATTTGAGCTTTTTGCTGGCACTGTGTTGCTGGAAAACTGAGTGATCAGCTTGGCCAGTTGTCTGAAAGGCAATCTTCTGCTCTATTAGAGCCAAATCGATAAGAGAAGGCTGTGAGGCCTGATGGGGCATCGTGAAAAGTTGTTAGAACACCTCAGACGGTCTTTGAACCTGTAAGCTTTTACAAGTCTACTTGCTTTCAGACAGATTGAAAGTAGAAATGCTTTCAGTGGTTGCTGTTTGTCTTTTGACTTAGAATTAGCTGAAAATATGTATACTGATACTCCAAAAGAGGAATAATTTCAAAAAGAGATGTTTTTCCCCCCCCCTTTATTTTAACCATTAATAGATTTTCTCTCTCTGACATTCTTCCATGTAAATTTTAGTCAGAGCATGTGCAATATAGAAGCAAAGTTTATTTGCCTATCTCTGAGTTTATTTGCAGAATCCAATATTTTTTTGTTGTTTGTGTGTGTTGACTGGGAAAAGGAGTGAGTTGGGAAGAGGGGAGAGGCAGGCTGTAGAACTGAGGTTTTCAAGTTTTTCTTGAGTCTGTGGGGAATCCACAGGATTTCACCTTCCCCCAGGCAGGGTCAACCATTGGCATAGCTGTTTGTGTGGTACATGATAGGGATTTTGCAGGGTGCAGAGGACGTGAGAGTTTTTAAATACCCTTTTAGTAATCTGTTTTATGAATCTGAAGTAATCCACTATATAATTTGTACAGAAGGAAGAGAAAGGATTTTAAAATCGGAGCTAAACAGGATAATCTCCTCTGAAATAAAGGAATGACTGCATTTTCATTCCTTTTACAGCTGTGTCTTTCTTGCTGTGAAACAGGAGGCAGAAGGCTTATGAAAAGGTCCATTAGAAGCCATTTAGAAAGCTTCACACGTCCAACCCTTTAATCATATCTGGTTTTTTCCTCCTATAGGAAGCGGAAGCAATTTACTTCTGTCACGACTCTGTTCTTCAGGACTTGGCGTTCTCTTGAATTCATGTCCAAACGTGTCTGCTGTTGTAGACTGGAGTTGGGTGCTCTGTTTTCGGCCTGACTTGGACGTTGTTGATCCCCCTGCTTTTACATATGTAGCTGCTAATCTTGGTTCACAAACCTGGGAAACTTCAGGAATCTCCGCAGGCTGTTTGCGTTCAGCGCACGGCGGCTCCTTAACGCTGCCGAGAACTGCAGACACCTTTAATCTCTTCCCAGTCTGCTCCTTTAGAGCAACTCCACCTGTGTACAGATAAGAACAGGTACAAATCCTGTGGGTCTTACAAGCAGCAGGTCTGTCTGAAGCAAAACTGCTTTTTTTAGAGTCAGAGATAAGAGTAGCAAGGACAACGGTCTGAAAAACGCCAGTATTTGCATCTGCTACACCTACTGCCTGCTTGCTGCTTGCTTGATTGACAACCAAAATTGAGCACTAGGACTCCTCTGATGTTCGCTTTCTCTTCCAGCCTTGCTGTTGGATGCCATTAGTTACATCCAGAAATCCTTTTTTTTTTTTTTTTTTAAGCATCGTATAATCACAACACTTTTAATCCCAGCCATGTTGACAGGTTTTGCCGTGGCTGTCAGGCAGTAGTCAGGACTGGACCCTGCGGGTTACCTCACATGGGCATCCACAAATAACCTGTCAGCTCAGCAGGGCCCAGACTTGGGTATGTGTGGCAAAAAGGGTCTGTAAAGAAAAAACGGCCATTGCTGTCACACAGAGTGAAAAGACTTTGGATTTTGTGTTGCAGAAATAAGAGCAAGTCCTAAGATATATGAACTCTTAATTTAGTCATTAAATGTAAAGAAATGTATATTGCTATGGGCAGGTAAATGGAACTTCACGTTGCTGTTACTGTGAATTAGAAAGCTGCAGAGAAGCTAACGGAACATTAATAAAATCACAGAATCACAAGGGTTGGAAGGGACCTTTGGAGAGCATCCAGTCCAACCCCGCTGCCGGAGCAGGTTCAGGAACTATCAGTTAGTCTGAGCACTTGTGAATATAAAGAACAATAACTTGGAGCATCCATATTCCAAATACTCATCCATATTCAAATTGGTCTTCTTTCTTGGGCAAAGGACATCTGATTTACTTGGTATGTAGAGGAATGCAGATGAGCACCATGGGCTTTAGTGCAGTATGTCTTGGCAGCGTTAGTACCTTTTTTACATTAAGTCGCTCTTGCACGTTAACCAGATTTTTTTGCCAGTGTATAGTTTTTCTTTTGCACCATATATTGCAAATACTTTACAGCCTTTTAAGTAATTTTTTAAAAATTATTATATAAATAGGAATCAAAACATATGCAGTCTTTTCCAACTTTTTAAAATATGTAAACGTTAATTCATTCAGATATATTCCTGTTCCGTGCTGTTTAGGCACACAAATTAAACAACAGTTTGTCAAGCAAAATATCGTGCTATTGATCCAAATAGTGATTTTTGACTCTGATAAGCTTACAGACTTCCTTAAAGGAGCAAATGATCTGAGGAGCATAGACTCCATCCATATTCAAGACAGAGAGCAGCCACGACCTGAAGATGAACACTGAATCTGATTTAGCCTCTGGTAGTGGCTGTTTGCAGCCCGGCTGTTGCGAAGTTCATTTTTCAAAGGTTCGTAACTTGGCCAGAGTTGAGCTGGTTTTGACAGACAGGGCCCTGCTAAATTTCAGGTCCATACTTCAAGGCACGAGGGTGCTAGAGCTCTTTGACAAGATGGTCACCATTTTTCTCATTATGGATAAAGCGATGTATTGTCTTCCCTGGCCTCTTCGGAAGCAATGGAGTGTTTAGGTTGAAATTGTTAAAGCAGAAATTTGCAGTAGAAAACTTCAGGCTGTCTTTTAGAAGTCAACACTTCTATAAACATCTGAAAACATCGTTTAATAAAAATTGTTAGGCAACTTGCATATTGAGGTCATTCCCTCTCCATCTCTACTAATAAAGAAGTTTGTAATAAAAATTATTGCCCTTTTCAGAGTGAGAAAAAATAAAGGCAACTTCAAGCATTAACGAATAAAAACATTTTTGAATTAATAGCTTGATGTCTAAGGGTGGCAGGTTTATTTTAGAAAGCTGTTTTTATGTAACACCATTGAGGGAAAAAAGGTGATGAGCTATCATTTTTTTAAAAAATAAAAGTAGCTTCTTATTCACCCAAGCGTAGTCATTCATAACTACTGAATTTTATGAAGAAGCTTTTAAAATCCAAATAATCATCTTTGCAAAAAGAAAGGGCACAAGTTACATAGCTGTCTTATTCATACTCTTGCTCAGCTGGGAATTTTCCTACTGAATTAGCCCGCAAAAGGGGAGTCAGTGTCTTTGTGTAGGTCTTACAAGTTTGGGGGGGCAGATGTGTGGCATTTAGGGGAAACATTGGTTTGTTTGGTCAGGGCTTCTAATGTATTTCATACTGAAAACAGGTCTCTGGTGTCCGTGGAGTCCTCTGTAGTGAGGTCCCCTGCTGCTAAAATACTGACTAATTGGTTATGTGAGGTTTAAGCGACATGAGGAGCATCTCTAGTGTTGGTGCAGTCAGTAAATAGCTATGGTATAGCTATTTATAGCTATAGTATAGCTAATACTACCATTGCAGAAAGCTGAAATGTTTTTATTAAATGGAGTTTATATGTACCTTCTTTTAAAATAATCTCTAAAGCAGTATTTTTTTTAAAAAAATCATGCTTTCATATTTAAAGGTAAGAAACATTATGTGATGCTATATAAATGCCTATTATTCTTTAAAAAAACCCAAACAGCAAAACCCCTTTGCTTGAATTTTAAGTGATTACTAATTAGTGATTTTTTTGTAACCAAATTTCAGTTGCAGTACTAAGACTCCGAGTTGCTATTCTTCAATGTTATATTAATTTCTGTGTCATATGCTTTTTGGGGGTTTTTTTAACAGTTGGAAAATTACTGCAATGGTTGTCATAACTGTGTATTCCACAGATGTCTTGGGTAGGGGTTTGAGCCACTAATAAGGAATTAAGGATAAGGGTACACTTAATGTTAACCCTTGTCACAGGGTTAACACTGTCAATGTTAACCCTGTCCGGTGGGTTGTATCAAGTGTCTTCCCTATATAAAAAAGTGTCTCTAACTCACAAATTCCAGATGCCACCTGCACTTTCAGAATCTACTCAGTCTCATGGCTGTTGTCACTTTAGATTCAGTAGGTTTATAAAGAGTGATCGAGTACACATTCATAATGGCTGACTGCTTTGCTTGTAAAGTTGGTTTTCATGCATGTTGTTGAATTTAGAATAAAAACAAGTAGAATGACCTTGCATAGAACATGATATCAAAGTTACTGTTTTTCTCATGGCCACTTCATTTTGCATACTGCAACAACACCAGTATCAACAACTTTACTTCTTATTAGGACAGCTGCGAATGACCTACCAGTCGTTCTTACCTGGGCTCTTTTCTACAAGTAAAGCAGTGTTCTTCGGTGTTTCAACTCTTCAGCTTCTTTCCATACCTTACCAAACATCATTACATACATACATTAACAAAACCACTAAAATGTATAAGGATTTGAGGAAGAAGACTGAAGTTTAAAAATAAGAATGTAGGAAAATCAGCACATTTGTAACTACTCAAGTACAAACAGATAATGGGAAGCATTGCATAGTTGCAGAAAAAATGTTAAGATTTACAAAACCAGGTTACACCTTCATTAACTTAAATGATAATTTCATGTGTTTTTTAAATGGAAGAAAACCTAAATATCAGTCTTTAAACAAAAGCTTTTGCCTCTTCAAATGAGTTAATAATAGAGGCGGTCATTTAAGTTGTGCCTTGACACAGGAAGAAGTATTAGCTTCATTCTGCTTTTCCACACCCTTCTTTTGCAGAAATAAAAATTTCGTCATCAAAACTACCTTCAAGCAGATATTTTTCAAGCCAACTGCCTGTCATGGGATATATTATTAAAATAATGTTGACTTTCTCTTATGCCAAGAAGGAAAACAAAATTGTTCTTCATATTAGACCAACTTTTGTACTGATTAAACAAAAATAATTGCAAAAATTATGTGGGTAATAATAGAAAGGAAAATAGAAGTTAAAATATCCTTGGTGACAAGTTCAATAAGCAGTCTTTTACACTGTTAAGAAATGGAAGAATCTAAATTTGAGAATTTATTTGAAATACTGTAATTCTGAAAACCTAAAATATTTTCTTTCATTAGGAATGCTATTGCCATTAATTCTCACAGTCAAACTACGAGCAGATTTACAGACATACTTAGCAGGAAGACCCTTCCAGTCTAGAACATGATTCATCTTCTGCTCTCTAGTTTAAATTTGAGCCTCTTTTAGGGACGCCATCAGGTTTTGTTCTCTTGCTTTCTGGTGGTCTGGATTAGTTCCTGCAAGGATCTAGTGAGATGCCAGATTGCACAGGTGACAGATTGCATGTTCAGTCATCACTTCCATACTAGCAGTGGAAAACTTTTCATCCTGTGGCTGAATGTGGTCAGATTTGTGTTACGCATACTGCTCTAATTGACCTGTAAGCACTGGATAGTGTATTTTTAATTATTCCTTTTTTTAAATTGGATTTTGAAAGAGAAAATGCTGAATTTTCAAGAGCGTCTTGGTTCAATAAGATCTACTGGATTTAGCTGAGGAGCACTGCAAAAGAGATAGTAGTTGGCCTGATGCACTGAGTAATAGTCTTACTTAAAAAGCTTAATGTAATCAATCATTTACCAAACTAATTGTACATTCTTTAGCTAAAGATGTCATTTAATTAAAGAACCAATTTTTGCCAGTTTACATCCCTAATAAAGTTAAGGGTTTTTTTAGTGAAGAGCAATTCGGGTATCCTTAAACCTTAGCCGCGTACTAAATGCACTAGGGTCATAGCAGCACGTCTAGGGTTACCCCTGGGGACAGAGAGAGCCCTCCACTGGCTCTCAGTCTTTGTCCTTGTTTGGCATTTATTCAGGTAAGAAGGCAAGTTGGACCTGATCTTTTCCAGATGTTTCACACGTCTTCCTGTTAACCAGCCGTGCAGGTCAGTGCGTTGAGGAGAAGCCCCACTTCACCTACCCCACCACCCCCCGTGCCACCCTTAACAAGTAAACACCTGAAAAATGAGGAGTCTCTTTCACCTGCTGTTCCGTTGAGGTGAAGAGCTGTGACCTTCCTCTTTGTGTCCCTGATTGAAGTCAGATGTTTAGTCATGACTATTCTCTAGGTATGAAAATATTGGAGACTCAAAAATTGGATGTGCCTTGATGTGAGCGGTTGGCCAATATCCAGGGAAAAGAGCTATGTGAGCAAAATAATACCATACTTAGAAGGCGTAGCCACACAGTTTTCTTTCCCTGCACCTATCTGTTCCTATACAGGAACGCAGGGCACCAAAGAGCAGATTTCCTTGCAAATATTTTCTAAGCCAGTCTGTCAGTCCAGTTTTTCTGCTTCATGGAGAAATGTTTTCAGCTGCTATTTTCGTAAGGAAGTAGTGCTGCTTCTGTTTAGCCTGAGTATGAAAAACTCAGGGGAATGCTGGCTACCCTTTGGAGACCCTGACTGCGTGGGTAGTTGGTGGCCATTACATTTCTTTCATGTTGGTAAGACTCAAAGCCATGTATTTGCTCGTTTCACTGATTTTAAGTTGAAAAGTATGCGATTCATTTCTGTTTTGTTTTTAACTCCGTTACTTGCTACACGGTTAAAATACAGTGCAGATTTCTCACCATTAACTTTATTTTTGTTTTCTATCCAAGCTGGATAACGGAGATGAGCAAGCAGCCCAAATCAGACGTGAACTAGATGGACGACTACAGTTGGCAGAACAAATGGCAAGGGTAAGTGGTTGTTTTCATGTACCAAAACCACGTAAGATATTGAGTGGGACAATTCATAGGGTGTGTTTCCCGTTTCTGATTCTAAAATAAAGCAGAAGATCATCTGAAAACATCACAGTCTGGCAGATGTGTTTCTTTCTGCTCTGGAGCATGTGTGTCAACAAGGGCAGGGAGAAAGCAAAGCTTGCTTTTGGCAAGTTATATGTTGTGTGATCCTGCCTTTCCCTCAGCAGCAAGTCCAGTGGTGAAACAAAGGATACATTATTTGCACATTTGGGATTATGTATTTTGGTAAAATAAGTCATCTTTTGTGTACAGAAGTGCATTAACTGTGCTTAGGGAATAACCGTGATGTTTATGTCTTACTACAGCTTATATGTGATATACTTTTTAAGAATATATAATATAGTTTACATTTATAGATGAAGACTAATTTCATAATACTTATGTTAGTATTGCAAGTAACAAAACTATGAGTGAGTTTTGTAGGTCAAATTAGTGGTGATTGAGTAAATTATAAATTATTTTTGTAAATTTTAGAAAGCTAGGGCTATTTTTCTCTCTTTAGCTTGTATTTTATTTCAGTGGACAGGATTATGCCTTTCTATATGAAATATCACAGGGGGAATTCGTATTGTCCCTGGCCATATCTTATTAAATTTTGAGGAGAGGCTCCTTTTTCACAGAAAAGCAATCTCAAGTCTCTTCAGTCTTCTGTGAAGCTCAAGTTTATAATCCGAGTTGTCCAATAATCATATGTTCGCTCTGTTGCCTTCTTGCCTTTAGCTCCAAGAGTTACAAAATATTGGAAGCATGTATGTTATAGTGTGTGTGTGTGCAGAAAAATGTATATTATATTAATATGATATTAATTGTAAAGCAGTTAAGATTTGCTTGTTTCTTTATAAGGAAAAAATTTATCATTTAGGTCTATGAAGTTCATAAATAACAACTTGGAGGTGTAATCTTCCTGAAAAACAAAATGCTGTTCATAAAAAGCCTTTAAGTAATTTTAAAGCAAGTTAAAATTATGAACACTATTTAAGCTGTGTAAATCTCGTTCATTCCACCCCTCGTGTATGTGCATACACTGCACATTTGTAGATTTTTTGAAGAAAAATTTATTTCTGCTTTTTTTTTTTACCAGAACTGTTACTTGAAAATTTTCATAGTTACCACAGTGTCTACTGCACGTTTTTGCACAGAATATGGAACTCCATCTCTTAATATGGTACATCTAAGTCAGAAGACAGAGTTTTCATACATCTCTATTAAACTACTTCAAACACAGAATTCTTTATGGGGGACTTTGAGAGCTAGTCCTAATTCTAGCAGCTCTGAGAATTATCAAGATCGTTGAAGCCTAAGCAATTAAAGGCTGCAAAATATGAACTTTATTCTCAGAGCTCAAAAACAAGGTAAAAGACTTTTTGATAGCGGATTATGTATTCTAGCCTCTATGTTGGTAAAGAAAAGGGTTTTCAGTGATTACCTGCCTGTGAGAGAATTATTAAATCGCAGTCTCAAAAGATCAGCACAGCTCAGGATAAATGTTTGCATGTAGCCTTTTTGTTATTGAGGTCTCATTCCTGGTTCCCATAAACATTACTTGCTGATTTTACAAATCGTTAATTATAAATGAGAAGTTTATTTTAGCAGAAAAGATAATTTAGCCTATTTAATGGAGGCAAGAACCTTAGAAATACATTCATCTATGGCAGAATAAAATCAATGGGGAATTTGTGCATCTATTTGCCCATCTTTTTCTTCATGTGACTAAATTTAAAGTAATTGAAATCCAAGTATGTATGACCTAATGGGATTTTCTACCGATTGTAACTGGTTCTGTGCCTTTCAAAGATAAACTTTTTATGTGATCATGTGAAGAGACTGCCCAGTGTCTTTTCTCCTGGAGAAATGCATTCTGAAAATCCATTTTAGCACTCTGAGAATCCAGTCCTAACGGCTAATGTGTACATTAGCACAACCGGTATCTTGCATCTGCCCCCATGGTCTTTGTTCCAGGATATATTCCAGTCTGTTACAATCAGTGTTCCCAGAATTCCAGTACTGTGCTGGGGGAATGTGTTCTTCAGGCAATCCAGGCTTTGCAAGTCCTCCTAATTGCATTCCTGTTCATATGCACTAAAAAATAGTGGAATCATAGAATCATAGAATGGTTAGAGTTGGAAGGGACCAAAAGGGAGTAGTGGAAAAACCCCACTACTCTTCCTATGTCTCTAAATTATTTTAAATGTTATGTGCTATAGCAATTTGTTACAAATTCACTGTCTTAAAAAAGCAAATGAAAGTGGGGTATGTGTGTGTGTGAAATTGTTAGACCTCAGAATCTTTATGGAGGATCCTCCCCCTTGTTTTGTGAGGGAGAGAAGTAACTACAAACGTTCAGGTTTTACAGAAATCAAGGCCTCCATAGATTCCAATAATATTGCCTTAAATCATGGAAGGTTGTAGTCATAAAACACATACAGCAAAAGGCATTGTAAACAGTTTCCTCAATTTTTACATTGGGATGGAAAAAGCATCTTAACAAGAGGAAAACTCTTTTAACAACGTAATAAGTCTGTCTCCTCTGTCTTCTGTGTTGGCATATTATTATTATTTGAACGATCCTCACAGAATAAGGTCCAGTTTGGAAAACACTCTAAAGTGGGGGGTTTTTGGCTAGAGCACCCTGAACCTTGCCCTGTGTTTTTAGTTTCCAACTATAACTTTTTTTTTTTTTTCTTTTTCAATTTGTAATTTACTGACTCTGTAATGCTGTAATGAGCCAGACCACTGGACTTGCTGCAGGTGTTTTGAGTCACAGTCAACTTGCTTGGTCTTTGTTGTTGAAACAAAATCAACTGTAGAGGTTTTAACATGAAACATTTTGGGATAGTCTTTATAGCAGCTAACAATCAAAATTGTCTGGTTCAGGAGCACAGCACCTACCTTTGCAGACAATACGTAGGGAGCAGTGCTTGTTTCTCATTTATACCTAAAACGAATATTTTAGAATAATCTACATTTTTGTTTAATCTTGAGTGAGAGATTCTCCCAAGCTGCCCTATATTCAATACCAGTGGAAAGACTGGCATGCATGAAATCAGCTCCTTATGCGTTCATATGTGCATTATATATGTTTATGTGTTAACTCTGTTATAAACACAATATTTAAACACCATTATCTAGCTCCTACAGAGGAAAAAAGTGGTTTTTAAGTTCTCTCTACCACTTATGTTTAAAATAATCCCTTGTGTAATTATTCTTTCAACGTGAATGATCTATTCTTAAAAACAGAAATGAACAATGCTAGGAATTTCATGTCATGGTTGTAGTTTAACAGCTTTATTTTAGAAGCATGAATGTGATTGACTTGGTTTTGGTAGCATGGGAAATGGATGAAGTAACAAAATTATTAGTGGACGGTTCATTTTGTCAATTTATAAAATATTTGAAGGTAACATTAAAAGTATATTGTCGATTTGACACACTTAAGCACATGCACTAGAAATATCTAATGTGTACATCCTCAACCTAGGTTTATGATTAAATGATTCTGGGTAGGCAAGAGGTTCTGTTTTTAAGGATGCCCCTTACGTTATTTTTTCGATGGGTTCAAAGAGGTATTTTGTATACTATATTTGAGGAATATGATGGAATTCTCAATTCAAATTACATTCCTTCTTGTCAAAATTAACTGTATTTATGGGATGGGATTAGTCTTCCCATTACTATTTTGAAGATAGAAAAATAGATAGACACCAGAATTAAGACTTTTGTTTTTATTAAATATCTCTTAACAGAGAACAAATCAGTAAATTAACATGACGTATAATGTGGGATGATTTTCTTTTCGTCCTTAACTTTTAAAATATATCTTCCAAGGAAAGAAAATTCCCAAAATTCGTAACAAGAGAAATGGAGAACATGTACATAGAAGAGCTGCGGTCTTCAGTGAATTTGCTGATGGCAAATTTGGAAAGTCTTCCAGTGTCTAAAGGTGGGCCAGAATTTAAACTGCAGAAGTTAAAGCGATCACAGAATTCTGCATTCTTGGACATAGGAGATGAAAATGAGGTTCAGCTGTCGAAGTCTGATGTGGTCCTCTCCTTCACATTAGAGGTAATCACATATTTCACAGAAAACTGGTTGACGCTTTAAATTACTAGAATATCTGTGTCTCGATACTTTTTTGTTATTGGTAATTTTAAAATTTTATGTTAAAGTCGTAAATTGTCTCTTTGGTAATTAGGAGCTAGTATACAGCTCAACGATGCATTTCCTTCTCGTGGCAGTAGCTGCATTTGGGCCCACACAGCAATGGGGGCAATTGAGTCTCCCTCACAAATCTAACTCCAAATGAATTCCAGTAACTTAAATACCTAAGTATACTTTTGAACGTAATAATGAAACACCACAAACTCATTCAGAGAATTTTACAAAGAAGTTGTGTTTTCTCACTGAAAGCATTTAGAGAATAAACAACAAATTATTTTTTTTTACTGGTGGTCATAGAAGATTTTTATAAATTTCTGCATTTTTCTCAAGAAACTAGCTCATGTTTACTGAGATTATGCGGGAAGTCTGGTCTATAGGGATGCAGTCCTAATCCATATGGAGTTCAACTGACTTGAAGAGGAAACCACAAGTACTATTAGTTATTTAAACATATCTGATGGACAGTATCATAGCTCAAGTCTGACTCCGCAAATGTGCGTATCAGGAAATGCTGATCTCTCTTTCAATAATAGTAGAATCAAAAATTTCCAGAGTGTGTATTTGTATATTTGTTGGTCAGAAGGTGCCACGCTTGTGTTAATGTACTTGAAATTGCTTTAGTTTCTTTAAGACAGTGGATAATGCTGCAGAATAAATATTTCATTTGTTAAATGGTTAAAACAAACAAACAAAAACGTTTATCTTTTAAACAATGCTTTTTCTTAAGTGAAACGAGGATTTGCTTTTTTCACGTAATGATGAAAATTCAGACAGAATCAGTATACATATAGAATTGAAAAAATGTCAAAAATGGACAGATGAAAAAGTTTAAATCCTTTGTATAACAGGGAAATTACTCATCCCACTGTATGCAATTTTAATATTACTAGCTAATAATGTAAAAGCCCAACATCAGCTTTCAAAGAGCAGTAAGATCCATCATGCTGTATGCCAAAAAGTTCATCAAGCATGCAAAGCTGGAGTGCAGGCCTTAGAGGTGAAGTATATGAAAAGATGTAGTTTTATACCTCCCATGCTGAATCCTGTGCATCTCTATCGTGTGTGCTCTGTCTGCCTCAAGTGGATTGTCAAGCCTGGAATGGTCCATAAATAACAATAAGAACGAGGAGTTCTGAAGCACCTACAAAGTACCTGAAAAAATTTGTCGATAATGTTTTCTGTGTTCAAGAAACTGTGTTTGCTTGGTGAGGGATGTAAGAAGAAAACCTTTCTCTGTGCTTCTAGTGAGAAATATTAAGCATGTACTAAAAATGATGAGATATTTGGGGGAGAAGCACAGGAAAAGATTGAAACAATCATGAAATGAAAAATGACAGTAGATACAATTTCCATTAAATTTGAAGCAGTTTTGCTTTGTTTATAGCCATTCCCCTTTAACACCAGAAAAGTAGATTGTTAGGTCTAGTCAATTTCCTTAGCTTTTTTTTTTTTCCCCCCATTCCTGATAGAGAAAACACACAGATGTTCTGCAAGGTTGGTAATCTACAGTTCATCGTGGTCAAGGCAAAGAATTAATGTTTTACTCTACAGGTAGCAGTTTTTAGTAGGACAAATTTTCATTTTAAACAAGGTGTTAATCATGTAAGTTGAGTTTCCTACTGGACATGTGCGTATCTTACTCTTGAGAAGCTGAATCTCAGAGGATATAAGGGCAAAAGGACACAGCTGAACTGATACTCATTTAGACTGAAACATGGAAAACCTGCTCTTTTTGATGCAAATGGGCAAATAAGAAAAACTGATTTCATTTCCTTGTAGATAGAATACTTTATTTCTGGAAAATGTGAGGCCATATGTGCACAATTTCACATTTCTTCAATAACACTTAAACAGATCCTTTTTACGTCTTTTGGGGTGTGACTTAATTAATTACAGGGTAACCAGCAAAATCCTCACTGAGGGCTGCTGCATAGGAACATGAATGAACAGTATAACATGTTGTCATGGCTTAACCCAGCCAGCAACTAGGACCACCTCGCTGCTCACTCACATCCCCTCGCTGGCATCGGGGAGAGAATCGGAAGAATAAAAGTGAGAAAAAATTTGTGGGTTGAGATTAAAGACAGTTGAATAAGTAAAGCAAAAGCCACACACAAAAGCCGAGCAGAACAAGGGATTCCTTCACTGCTTCCCATCAGCAGGCAGGTGTTCAGCCATCTCCAGGAAAACAGGGCTCCATCACCAGTAAGGGTTACTTGGGAAGACAAAAGCCATCACTCTCCAAACATCCCCCTTTTCCTTCTTCCCCAGCTTTATATACAGAGCGTGACACCACATGGCATGGAATATCCCTTTGGTCAGTTGGGATCAGCTGTCCCGGCTGTGTCTCCTCTCCACTTTTTGTGCACCCCCAGCCCAGTTGCTGGCGGGGGGTGTGGGGAGCAGAAAAGGCTCCTGCTTAGCGACAACCAAAACCACCAGTGTGCTCCCAACACCGTTCTCATCCCAAATCCAAAACACAGCACGGCACCAGCTGCTAGCAAGGAAGTCAACCCCATCCCAGCCAAAACCATGACCTAATGGCTAAACATTAGGACAAGAAAAAAAACTCAATGAAAATTTCATGGCAGGGCGCAAAGTGGTGGGGGTTCATGCTGCCACTGCATATCATTATTAAGACAGAACAGCAAAAGATGTAACAGGTATAATCTTCTGGTGGGAATGGACCTTGCTTTCTAACATAGAAGCCCTGCACATCAGTACAAGCAACAGTGACTATTTTTGCAAGTTGGATATTTCCTCGAATAGCCTATTTGCATGAACTTGTAAAATAAATAAATAAAATATCAAAGTAGTAGAAGACTTAATCAGTTATGCTCTTCAGCTGTTGAACATTTTAAGAAATAGACAAGCAATATTTAGGGAGCTGTTTATCAGCTAATGAGCTAGTAAATCAGCTAGTGACAGTTTCCTTCCTAATGAAATGCAACTTTTTTCCATTCCTAGAATCCAGAAGTGCTAGCAAAGATAAATGTACTGTGCAATTAAATTGGAGACTCAAGGAAAGAAGTATCAACATAAAAATGAATATACATGCAGTCTGCATTCAACAAGGACACATATTTGGCATGTGGAAAGACTGTATAGGCAGTATTAGCTAGAAGGATCCCTAGTGCAATTTTCAGTGATCATTGATCACTTTAACTACTTGAACTTCTGAACCACAGAATATGAGAAAGAAGAGATGATTACAGCATTCTCCCTGAATTGCTGTTATTATTTATAAAGCGTAATAGGCAGTGTTGATAACTTATGCATAATGTAAAATGTTCTAAATGATCGATAACTGTAATCTCACTGTAGCATTACCAAACTAGCAATTTTACAAGATATGTAACTATTACTAAGGTTCTGGAAGTTATAAAATACAAGGGATTGTACAGCTAGGGGTGAAGTCTGGCTTAATGTGCTTGAATTTAAATGAATTGGGAAATATGCAAAGGGTTTAGTAGCAAAGTACTTTCGTAGCTGCTTGCTGACCTAAGAAACCAGTTGCCTCCAGTGGGACCAAAAGGAGTCATTACTTTTGTCATCTTTAAAACAACCAAACAAATACTGGGTTTTGTGTATAGTTCAGTTGAGGACAGCTTCTTCACTGATTAAACGGACTATGTTTTTCCCAGTTTCTTCTCATGGGCCCAAATAGGGCTGGAAAGGAAAGCAGCTTTTCCAAAGCAAGCAGGGAAACCCGACTTTCTTCTCAAATCTTCTTTGAATTAGAAACATCTGAAGTGTAAAAATTCCAATAATTTCACACAGTGACAAACTAAGGTTTATAAAAGGCAGAGAACAGCTGAAGTAGGATTTGGCTCTTCTGAGCTCTATCTGAGTAGTTCAGAAGAGCTGAAAAACTATGGGATCTGCCAACTTCAGAATTTCCCTGGTGAGGAAATTTATCAGGACACAGCAGGTAGCGGCTTTTTTCTTTTCTCTTCCTCCCCTCGTATGCGTGCCGAACCTGACTGCAAGTACTGAGCTGGGAGAAGGAAAAGGGGTGGGTAGCGGGCGAAAAAAAAATTCCAGAAGCTGATAGCAACGCTCTGACCTGCCTCATGCTCGGCACAACACCTAATCGCCTCTGAGATTCAAGGGTTGCATCCTCCCGTGTCGCGGCACTGTGATTAACCTTTCAAGATGTGACCAATGTACTTACTTGTCTTGTTTACAGTCTGACTTAGTAACCTATTCGTTCTGTAAATACTTATTTATAGAATTTAAGACTGCTTAAAAGACACATTTCCTCGTGCATTAACATTTACAGTTATATTTAGACATTAGTCTCAAATTCAACTACTAGCATTTAAACTATGGTTAGAGAGAGTTTTTGGTCGTTGTCCAAGTAGAAACACAGCAAAAATTCCATTCCTACTATGTGTTGTTGAAAGCGGAAAAAGAAGGCAGAATTAAAACTTTTCTCTGTGAAGATTTGAGTGAGGGGGGTTGGGAATTTTTTTCTTTTTTTTTCTTTTTTTTTCACCTGCCTGGAGCTTAGTACTGCAGTAGCTGTGCTATGTAATGTTTTCTGAAGGATAAACTATTTGTTTTCTTTTCCTCAGATTGTTATAATGGAGGTGCAAGGTTTAAAATCAGTCGCTCCCAACCGAATTGTCTACTGCACCATGGAAGTGGAAGGAGGCGAGAAGCTTCAGACAGACCAAGCAGAAGCTTCCAGGCCACAGTAAGCCACTCTGCTGTCACAGCACCCAGCGTCTCTTTCCTTCATATCATGGAAGACCCTAAATGAGTATCTTGACACTGTTTACAATTAAGTTAGCACTAGGTTATATGAAGTCTTTTCCTGGGTAGTTACCTTAAATTCTTCCTGAAAAATGAAAATACAAATGATAGTTATTTACCGTGATACAAGTACAAAGTGTGAATGCTGTCCAAATAAATCCCATTGAATGTATGTGTGAGGAAAAGAGCTAGAAACTGCAGCATTGTATTCTTACCTGCATCCTCTGGAAAGACAAACCTCTCAAAAGATGTTAGCCCGAGGTGATTTTGTGTATTCTAGGTTAACGTGCCGGTGGCCTTGTGGAGTGTAACTTGTACAATTGGTGGAAAATCAATACTCAGTAATCGGTCTCGACAAAACTTACTCACCTGCTGAGCCTATTTCATTTTAAATTATAGGATCCCCTTCTTTCAATTAATTTTCGAGGGAGGCAGTCAGCAAACTGACTTGGAGGGGATAACATCGTGCCATCTGTAGTTGAACCAGTTTGAGTGTCAGAGAGAAAGAAAATTAAGCGTGTTTTTTTGTTGATTTGTTTGACCTACACACTGACTTCAGACACTTTTCTCTCTGTTAAAACGTTATTTGGAATCTTCTGCAGGTAACTTTCCAGACAGCATGTTGGGGTTTTACTAGCACCATAGTGTGCCTTGCGAAAGACAATTTAAAAATTGTAGTTGTTACAGTGTCTGAGAAAACATCTTCAGTGGAGTTGGGATGGGAGTTTCTATTACACTCAGACCGCAAATGCAGACTTCTGTTAGCCAGAATTATAAGCACAGAGTTTTATCTGCCTCTTCTGAGGTTGGGAGGAGGAGGAGATCTAATTTGGTGGCCTTTCTCCTAGTTGCAGCAAATTTCCTTGGAAAGTAAGCCAGCAGCCTACTCCAGTAACATATTCAGACAGCTTTGCAGAACTCTAAGTATGTGGAACAAGATGTAAAATTCACTTGTCACAGTCCCTCGCTGCGTTCCTTCTCCAGGGCACGGGAATGCTCAGTCTTACCATTTGGATGTAGTATGTGAGGAACTTCTAAAAGCGAAAATAGCATAAAAGACACAAATACACATATTGAAGCAAAGTCAGAAGAGGGTGTGCAACATCCCCTGCTCCCTCTGAGCTTGTAAACCGATTTAGGCTCAATAGTTATGAGTTGATTGAATACGGGAGAAAGACTGATTATGGGCTATTCCATGCAAATGATGTTGTATGAACCGAATCAGTATGGATTTGTGTGGAAAAAATCACGCATCTTTAGGAAGTGGATGACTGAGAGATGCCCTGTACTGTACACGGGAAGGATGGGAATGGGAGTTACTGGTGCTATTGACCTTCAATCCTACAAAAGAGTGTAACTTGAAGGAGCGCAGCTGACAGAGCTTTAAAATCTATCTGGTTCTTGTGCTTTTCTGAGCTGTACTGTTTCCTATTTCTGGCAAGAGTAATTATGAGACACTGGCATACAGTATGATTATGAGCATATAGAGACATGTAGTTTGTGAGCATATATAGAGATGTAGTTTGAGGCAACAGAGGAGGATATTAAATTAGACAAGCATGAAATTAGCAAATTATGGGCAAACAGTAAAGAAGATGGAGGAAGCTGCCTATGGAATGGGAGATCCTTTATTCCACAGTTTAATTTTTCTGCTAGAGCCAAATCAGGTTTTCTTGACAGTAGTAATATTGCTTATTTTTTTGGTTGATGGCAGAGTGAACTAAGAGGGCTTGGCAGAGTTTAATCAGAAAACTGCTCTGGCAGACAGGAGCCTAGGAAATACTATTACAGGCAGGGAGGAGTCCCCAGGTCAGAAGACTTAAGGTCTCTTTTTCTCTCTCCTATCCCAGCCTGTGTCCAGTCCTTCTAAGAACTTTCTTACTTTTATGTCCAACACATCCCTTGCCCCGTGCAGTCACCTGCCTCCTCTTGCCCCACTTTTTCCAGCACTCATCACTGTTCTCTGATAAGAACTTGTTGGGTTGATGGGGAGGGTCAGTTACTGGTCAAGGGTTGGATGTTCTCCTGCGAAGAGAAGGTATGGGAAGAGGTGGAAACAGAAGTAATTTCTGCTCCTGTTAATGTTAGTAATGGCACTGCTCAGGGAAGAGAGATGCCCCCTTTCCCCCTCACTCCTTTGGCAGCAATGGGCAAAGTCACGTAAGTAGAGGCCAATGACCAGCTGGGCAAGCACAAGCCAGTCCATCTCTTTCCCGATACAGTAAAAACAAGCTGGCAGCCGCCCTAGGCTACTGCCTACTTTGCCTGCTGCTGGAGCTGGCTCCTTACTGGGATAATTTTCAGTACTGTCATTCTGATGTGAAGGAAAATAATCAGTGAGGCTGGAGGAGAAAACACAAAATTCATTCCAAAAAAAAAAAAAACCCATAAAAAGGAATTGAGAAGAACTGTTCTTCAGCTTGACTCTTCAAATCACTAGCGGTAACATATTTGCACTGACAAATCCCAGATAAATGAGAACATAACTTCAGATTTTATATAGGACGTGCAGCTAGAAGAGGGTAGCAAAGCTCTCATGCTAAGCGTAGAATGAGACTGTGATGAAAAGTGAATGACTACCACCAGCCTGCTGTGGGAGACTGCTGGCAAGAGCTCCAAATCATGTGCTTGTCACACACATTTTCTGTAGTTGGTTTATCGTTTTGAACTGGTAGCTACATTTGTGAAAAGAAGCAGTATAAAGAATTATTTATGCCTGTTTTTTTTATCTGCGAAACATTGGTGTGTGAAGTGCAATGCTGCTGCTCAGTCAGAAATTTCAAAAGCTTTGACAGTGAAAAGGCGAAAACGAGATAGTTAGACAAACACTGCAAAATGGAGTGCAAGCCAGTGTGACCTTTGAGTGGAGATTAATGGAAGCACGAGTCAAGTGGAGACTTAATTCAGGATTTATCCACTATTCCAAAATGAGGAATATTTTCTCAGTTATTTTTATGAATAGGTATTGAAGTATTCCTCTGAATCCCTCAATGCTTCCATAAGAGTAATAAGAAAATCAGAAACAATGTCCTTTTTTAAAGGGGAAAGACCTAATTGGAGTCCCAGAGAAGAGAGCACAGTTTTATCCTGACAGTTTATCAGTAAGAAATGTTTTCTAGTTTCTTATTGCTTTTAACCCCTGTCTGTTTTCTCTCTCTTTGAATAATAATTTTGTGAGTTTATATTGAAGTGCTTAATCTTCTTCTTTAAAAGGCTAAGTGAAGCACTGTTTTAGATGTGTGTTACTTGAGTAGCTAGTGGTCATTCTAAAATCTAAGTGCTATAGAACAGTATAGTTTGACTGAGCTTAAGTCTTAGACAATTTTACAAACAGATCAGTTATACAGCTTCACATGCAAACCCTATAAAATTTTTATTACTGCCTGTGAAACATTTCTTCATTCCTTCCAACTGTTTCCTGCCTTTTAGCCCTGCTGAAAATCCCTCCAACATAGCCTGTGACCTTTTCTGCCAGAGATCAGTAAGCAGAGCCTTCAGAGGACCCCTTCAGTCATATGAAGCTTTGCATAACTTTGTTGCTGTGAAGCCACAGGGGGGTCATCTTGCAAAATCCAGTGCTAATTTCATTTTTCAAATGTTACTGATGTGGCTTAGGTTTTAGTCTTGTGAAGTCTGGTGTCCACGTGTTTTCTCATCACTGATTTTTATTCATTCTGAGTATTAAATAATGTGGTTTCTTGAAAGGGTCGTCTCTTAGGTGTGTATAAATCATGCTTAAACATAAAAGATCGGAATATGCTGTCTTTTATCACCACAAGTGGCATTCTGTTGTCACATATTTATGCAATAGAAAAAGATCATATCTTGCATGATGAGAAAATTTTAATGGAGCCCGGATATTCTTCAGGTAAACAAGAAAATAAGATGGTCGTATTTTACTGCCAGTGATTGCATAACTTTATAAAAAGGGCTATTATGTATTAGAAGAATGTGTGAAGAATGCATGATTAAGTATCTGACCAGAAGATGCAGGGAATCTTGGTTAAGACTGCACAAATAAAATAAATGCTGCTCACGTCCTTTTTATGCAATATTCTGCCATTATTAATTCCATAAAGTATCTGAAGTATGAGTACTTGTGGATATATAATTAAGGATTACTTAGCAAAAATTTTATAGAACAGTTTAAAAAAAAAAAAGAAAAAGAAAAGGCTTAATTTCTAAAATTTAGAACTTTGTTAAACAACATAGAATCATCTGGGTTGGAAGGGACCTTTAAGATCATCAGGTTCTACCATTGACCTAACACTGCCAAAACCACCCCTAAACCATGTCCCTCAGCACCACGTCTACCCATCTTTTAAATACCTCCAGGGATGATAATTCAACCACTTCCCCAGGCAGCCTGTTCCAATGCTTCACAACCCTTTCGGTGCAGAAATTTTTCCTAATATCCAATCTAAACCTACCTTGGCACAACTTGAGGCCATCTCCTCTTGTCCTATCACTTGTTACCTGGGAGAAGAGATCGACCCCCACCTCTCTACAACCTCCTTTCAGGTAGTTGTAGAGAGTGATAAGGTCTTCCCTCAACTTTCTCTTCTCCAGGCTAAACAACCCCAGTTCCCTCAGCCGCTCCTCATAAGACTTGTGCTCGAGACCCTTCACCAGCTTCGTTGCCCTTCTCTGGACACGCTCCAGCACCTCAGTGTCTTTCTTGTAGTGAGGGGCCCAAAACTGAACACAGTATTTGAGGTGGGGCCTCACTAGTGCTACGTACAGGGGGACAATCACTTTGTTGTTCATGAAAAAAATAATTTTTAATAGAATGTTTTGAGGATAGGGCCTTGGATGACATTTCTGAAGGGAGAGCAGGTATACATTTACAACCTGTGACAGTCATGTTCCAAGCATCAGCTAGTTTTATTTCTTCATCCCTTCACGATTATGGGAAACAAAGAGATGATAATACCTACAACTGTCACCTAACTTATGGTTGCATGACACAGATGTAGAGTATGTAAGGGAAGAGAACACATACTTAATCTTTTCCTCTTTTTTTTCCCACCTGCTACTGCTCTGTGTCTGACACATCTGCATAAATGAGGTTAATAATACTTTAATTATAGTCAGTAATAGTTTAATTATACTGTTAGTTTTCAGTAATCATTCCTTGTATTGTTTACATGTGTAGGAATCCATGTTATTGTTCTTGCACGGGAGAAAAAGTACAATAAAGAAGTTGTCCCTGCCTCATACTAGTTCGAGTCTTAAGGATAAAACTAGAGACTAAACACAGGAAGAAACGAGGGACAGAAAGACAAGTGTTTGCTGATCAGATAGGCAGGAATCAAACTAGTCTGTTGCTGGCAAGCTGACCAACTCTCCTTATGGTGTGGCGGTTTCTTCCGTTGTTTGTCTGGGTGCTTTTTTGTTGAAATGAGTATATTTGCACATGGGATTTTTACAGAGGGGTAATGAGATTGCAGTTTCATAGTGCTTGATCTAACTGAGTTTAGCTTTTTCTTCGTATGCTTCCTATTATATCTTCTGAGGATAAATCCTCTTTAGGATTTAGCTTCTTGAAGAGAGTCTTTTACTTGATGGATTTCACCTGTTCTTTTGACTATTACCTCTGGAAGTTTTTTACTTACAGATAAGTGCAGTGAAATGCAGCATTCATCTTACAGAGGATAATAAAGTAGAATTGTTCAGCCTACTTTTGGTATCCAGACTTCTTTTCTTTAAAACATAAATATATTTTAGGCAACATTTACAAAAGTGAGGTTTTATGTTAGAGAACCTCTGTGTATTATTAGTGAGATCATTTCAAAGGCTAAAGCCTGAGAGATACAATTATGTTGATGTGGACAATGTTGGAAACTTGGTGAAGGTGAGCGTGATCCTTTAGTAAGTATTTTAGAATTTTAGGGAAGCCAGTGGGGTAAGGATCATGACAAGAAACAAAGTGCGTCTGCTTTCATAAATTAGGCTTGATATAGTTGCATAGCGATTATTATCATTTGCTCTAAGATTCATCTTTATATCTTTAAAGGACAAATTCCATCATGGCTTTCATCTTGTCATGTGTCAGTAAGTCTTTCTTTTTTGGATTGTCATGATTGGAGCAATTCACAAAATAGGGTGGAAGAAATTACCTTGCAAAAAATTGGATGCTATGAGCAAATACCATAGATGTCAGTCTAGTATCCAGCTGTGAAAAGAAAAAAGAAATTGCCAGTAGGAAATTATCTGATGTTTTCTTGGTTCTGCAAAGGAAAAGATGGAGAAGAAAAAAAATACGCATTTATCACAGCCTGTGTTCTGGATTAATGATGGAAGAGTTTCACAAAAAGAATATGGATTCAGCTGAAAATTTACATGACAATTTTATTCAGTTATTCTTGATGCCCGATCAATTGCTTGCTTCTTTAAAGAACAGAAATAATACCTAATCAGCTCAAATATAAAGAGCAATATGATATACGTGAGAAAAATGGGATTTCTAAAAGAAGTTTCTATGCTATGTTCTGTCATTGATTACTATTTTATATTGTCTAAGAGATTTTTCACCTCTCTTATTACAGAGAAATATGAATTACATACAGGTTCTTAATATTAGAAGAAATTTGAAACTTGACTGGATAATAATTTGAGCAGCCTGATTTTAACTGGCCTTGCTGTGAGCTGGGTTTGAACTAGATGACCTCCAGTGGTTCCTTTCAGCCTAAATTTTACAGTGATTCTATGATTAATTCCAAAAATACTCTCCTATGTCTACCTACCTGAGGGAATTGTGAAAACCACCGCTGTTAGAAGGGAGTATTCACTTGTTAGATCAAGACAAGTATGGCATGGAAGAAATTGGGATGAGAGGAGGAAGGAGATAATTAAAGTTGGTTGTAATCTCTACTGTATTTGGATGGTTAGCAATAAACATAATCCTTCTGCCACCAGGGCATATCTTTTTTTAATTTTCTTCACCTTAATCATTTTGATTGTTCTGGCTAAATCCTGGTTGTTCTCCTGAGCTCCTGTGTGCTCAGCATGCTAATAATTGACTGAAAGCAACCAGGATTTCTGCCCTGGTGTGATGTTTGCACTTCTGAAGACTGCGGCTTTGGTGCATCGCCTTCTGCTGCAGCGCTTAGACCCCAGGCAGAAAGCCGGTGGGATGAAGGCTTTACAATTAATAGGTTCTCTGTTCGGAGTTGGGATATTAACCCTCCTCCTTTAGCATCCCTGCTTGAAAGAATAGCTGTTTCGGGGTGACTGTCTTCCTTTAAAATTTATAATGACATTGCATATCTCTTGCAAGACTCATCCCAGCTTTATTTCATAGTGCGTTTTGGAAACCTTGGGGCTTGGAGATGCAGGTCCCACTGTTATCTCTTTCACTATAGCAATGAAGGCTCGGAGAAAGACTATTTACATGCTCCTTAATGTACATGATACATCTGTTTCCATTCTCATTCCCACCTGAGCCACAGCAAATGTGACCAATATTTTGCAGACAGACATAAGCCTTCTCTAATACTGCGCTAAAGCGTCTATAGATGTGTGATCCAGCTTCAAACTGGAAGGCATTTGGCTATGAATACTGTGGTGTTGAACCAAAGCCAATTAAATCCTGCTTAGAAGAAAAAATGTTTTGGATCAGGCCAAGCCTCATATTAGCACAGCTACATGGTCTCTGGCTGGGTCAAAGTGAAGGTGAAGGCTGCTTACATCTGCCTGTAAAGTATCGTGTAGAGGGATGGTGGTCTATTAAAAAAAAAAAAAAAAAAAAAAAAAAAAAAAGAAAAAAAAAAAAAAAAAAAAAAAAAGAAGAGGTTGGGAAAGGTTACCTCAAATTTTACCTCCAGTCTCCTTCTGGAGTATTCTGATAGAGTGGATTTTAAATTTTTCCTTCAAATTCCGTCTGCACCTGCCTCATCTTTGGAAAATTTGAATTATTTTTTGTGGGCAATGGTTGACGTGAAAATAACTCCTTTGGATTTCTCTTGAATTTTGATATGAAGGTCTTCTCCAACCTAAACAATTCTATGATTCTATGTCCAGAACGTCCCACTTTACATTTTCGGAATATACTGTTGTTGTATATTGGTTTGAAGAGACCTTTCAAAAATTTGCTAATATTTGTTGTAAGCAATATAATACAGGTTCATTCAAAATAACTGCTAAACATTTGACTAGATGCAGTGGTTGCATTGGAACAAATTTTATGTTTTTATATAGTTTTGGTTTGTTGCTTTGGGTGAGGAGAAAGGTTGAGACAAAGGGTTTAAAAGAAATAAGTTTTTGCTTTTGAGTCCTATTCAGGTTTAAGAATACTTTGTACATCTCAAATGCTCATGACACTCAGAAAACTGTTTTTCATCCCACCTTGGGCAGACTCTTTGCTGTAGCTGTGTTAGTATGTGTATTGGTCCTCAGAGGTGTCAAGAGGTCCAATACTTGTAGAATATAGAACAGTCCACTGAACAGATGAAGAAAAAAAAAAGTATAGATATTGAAATTTCTTAATAGCTATGTAGCATATAAGGTATGAGTCTACAGGTTAATGTGCCTTCTTGAAAGCCATGCCAGCAGATTGAGTGTAGGAGGACAGCAGAAACAAAGGCAGAATAATGTAGACAGCTGATAATAGCAGTAGGAGTAAGAAAGAGGAGTAAAAGGGGTTTAAGAATAAAAGAGAAGTGGTGTGAAGCCAGATGGAATACTGAGATTTTCTGATTTGGTTCCTGAGTCTTCCCTCTTGTACTGTGCAGGCTCAGAGAGGTCAGTCTATTTTGTGATTTGTTTTCCCACATCTTCAGACTGAGATGACAACATCTATCTGCTTCATCAAAGTACTGTCAGTTTATCAACTTTTGTATGATATTTTGAAGGTTTAAAGTGTCACACAAATACTAAATAACATGAAATAAGTAAGATTTGCAACATTTAACGATGTTGTGATGGATTCATAATTATCTTTTTTAAGGCAAAAGTGAGGTAAATATGGATGTAGGAATGTTGAGAGCATAGCTGACCATGACTTGCCTTTGTGTGCATCACTAAGCCCTAGCTGGGTTTGAAACTTGATGGGAAATAGGAGTTAATACCTCAAATATTCTTCATACAAGACGTATCAGTGATTCCCAGCTCCTGGCAGTGTGTCTGTCTCGTTACATACCCTTACGAGTCTTCACTCTGACTTGACGTGGTTGCCTGTATTGAAAGTGAGATGGGAAAACAAGACTAAGTAATAATTTACTCATGCTGGTTTATGTTTGTGAGGACAAGACTTGTCATAATGGCATTCTGCAGTGTTAGAGTGCACTGTTCTCATTTTCAGTGTAGAAATCCTAAATGAGTGTTTATACTTAATTGCTTATTATGCATTGAACTGCATGGTTTGTACTAGACGCTTTTTTGATTTAAAGAAAAACTATTCACAATTTTGCCTTTTTTTAACAACTTTTTTTTTCAGATATGAATGTTTTGTGTTTAAAAAGAAATACATGATTGTGCGTAGCTCATTATTAGCTCTGTGATAAATAGTAATTTTGAGCTCTGTTAATTCTTTTACTTAAAAGTTATTATTTTTACCAAAAGCAAAGGCTGAAAAAAACACAATATGATCAGATTATTCTTTTCTTCTTTTCACATATTAGTCTAGTTGTGAAAAGGGGCTTTACAACAGCAAATCCATCAAAACACTGAATCCTTGCTGCTGCCGAAGTAAGAACCCAATTTGGAGTTTTCTGTTCTTCAGAGCAGAGTTCTGAGACATTCCCAATGTTTTGTAACAACCAGCCTAAAATCCTTTAATTTTCCTACTGAATCCACAGGGGGGGAAAAAATAGAGTATTTCGGAGCGACTATACTAGATAGTGACTCAACAATGCATGCCAAAATTGAGTATCAGGCTATTTTGCGTATGCAGCTACAGGTGCTGAACACGCAACTCTTCTATAAGAGAAGTGCTGAAGTTAGTTTTGCATTTCAAACCGCCAGTGTGCTGAGTCAAAAGTTCCTATATAAATGGAAATAAATGAAAAATGGTAAAAAATACAATACAATACAATAAAAGTAAGAGACAGTAGTGTAGACCCTGATTAGATGGAATCAAAGGTGACACTTAAAGGCAACTGTATGACTTTGCAACCTTATACCAAAATTTCCCTTTTTCTGTACTACTCCTTCACACTGTTCTCCATTGCTGTGGAATGATTTGTTTTTCTCATCTCTGCATTTGGTAGATTTAGGAACATTTTGATGGGAACCTCAGGGTTAAAATCATTACTCTTCTAATGCTTCTTCATTAGCTGACAGCCCTGAAAGTATTTATGCAAAGCACAAGTTTTTTCTGTAGTAGGGATTACAAAACAATGAATCTGTAATTCTGAGCAGATCTCTGCATAAAATAGTGGAATCACAGCAACACAGGGAAGCACAGAGTTAAAACATACAAAAGATTAGATGACTTTAGTGATGAAGGGCCAAGATACTTGGCCAAGCTTACGGTCGGGTTTGCCTGAGTGAGGGGTTTGTCTGTGCCTCTACTGTAAAAGGACATTATAATTTGTTTAGAGCCTTCTTTATGCATTGCCTTTCAGCTGCAATTTAATGTACTTGCTCTGATGGAGGAAATTATGCTCTTTGCACTTCCATCAAAATAAATGAGTAATTTTCAAATAGAGAAAGAAGAAAATATTCTTTTTTGTCCCCTGGGAAAAATATTTGCAACCTAAACTGTATTTGAAGCATTATAGAAAGGTACAACCATACAAAAACTCTTCCCCTTGTGGTTGCAAACTTGAATTCCAGTTCCCACTGATGTAATTGAGAATATGTACATAATTAAATATTGAATAAAATAGTGCTTGTAATGTTGCATGTAAGGAATAATCGTTACCCTACTAAATACTTGATGCTACATAATAAACTTCTGTTGCTTTTTTCAAGAACGTTCATTAAGAGGTGAAGCTGGAACATTTGTATGATTTTGTAAGGTGTGCAAAAGAGAGAAAATAAGCATGCCTTTGGGTTGTATGAGAGCTGTTAGCGTGAAGGCCAGGATTTCTAGTGTGGCATCCTGGTGTCAGTCATTGCCAAACGGATGGGTATTTCTGGGCTTAGAAAAGGAACCGCTTATATTTCTCCAATTATTAGTGGAGGAGAACTAGCAGCAATTAGTACCAACCGACATTCTCTTTGGGAGTCTCAGTAAAAAAGCCAGAATCAGATAAATATGGATTTTAATTCTATTTTCGTTTGGCTGAATGGAGCCTTCTTGTCAAATTAAAGATTTATTGTCAGATCGCTATGGGGTAACTTGCGCTGCTGGCACAGCAGCTTGCTTGCTCGCTCACGTGTTTTCTCTCTCTGTCTGTGTGTTCGCAGTTGTAGTTAGTAATATGCAAGGCTTCATAAATTCCACAGTCACACAATACTTCAGCGACAACGGAATGTTTGTCAGCCCTGGATTGAAGGTGTTTTGAACTAGATGACAGTACCAGTGTAGTCAGATGTGTCAGGGAGGTGCTGTGAGTCTCGTCTGTCTTTTTGTTTCCTGCCCTTTCATCTCATGATTTGCACTGTGAGCATGATTTCAAACCTGAAGAGTATAGATACCTTGTTTACTACAGTTAAAGTATATTTCTAAACAAAGCAGAAAGAACAAAGCTGGTATACGTTCTTGAAACAGTTGAGACATAGAGATGCTACGGAGATTTGAACGTTGTATTTCCAGCGCAGCTCAGCCATGAGCGAAGGTGAAGTGCTGGTAACTCTTTTAGTCCCGTGAAGCAGTAGGACAGCTAACAAACTGGTTTTGGTGGGTCTTCCTGCTCATTCCAGCTCTGTAGCACACCCCTGTATGGATAGGGAATAAGAAAAATCTTTCAGAAGACCTCTTAAGGTGATACAATGAAGAATTAAGAAATCTGTTGAGGTTGATTTATGCAGTAGACTTAAACCAAGAATCAAACCTGGAAAGGTGCAAAAGAAGACACCAAGGAGACCAGTACACTGTGGTATTGGTTTCAAAAAGGAGAATATTTCCTAATTGCTGAGGAAGAACAATTCCTGGTGGTGCAAAATTCTCTAGACTTGATATTTTGTCAGAAAGAAAATGTTCCAATAAATAGGGCTAAAATAAAATTTCTAGATGTTTGCTAAGAGTAATAAATTTTAAAACATTCACTCCCATGTCAAGCTGGAGATTTAAGATCTCATAAAGAAAAGTTTTGACTAACAGAGACCATGATTAGAGTGGAAAACCTGAAAGAGAAATTTGCTGATATTTCCAGTATACAAAATATGTTCCAAAATGAAGTAGAAAATCAGATTTGCTCAGATGGGATTCTGTGACACAGTGATAAATCTTTACCTGAAATAAGCATCCACCTCCTTGGTGGTAGTAGGCACTTTTGCAGTAAAGGGAAATCAACTTTGGCAAAGGACTCTGTCAACAATTATGGTATCAGCCCATGCATCTCTGACAACAGTGTAAATATGGTGAAAAGACAGTGACCTATGGTTGAAGATGATCACACATCAAATCATTGCAATTTCTATAGTAAAGAGAATGAATAGGTGAAAGCAGAAATGTTATGTATACAAAGGAAGACGATGTAGCAAAATGAGATCCTGAAGAGGCAGGATTGGGGGTTTTTTTTAGACATAAGGTTGGTGGGTTTACGTCTCAAGTATCCTACACGGGCTGCAGCCGACAGTGCAGTGAGCGACGCTGCAGCATTTAGCACTGAAATTATTGTTACTTTTGACTACTTTTCTAGCAAGATTTAAAAAAAAAACAAACCCAGACAATCATGGGATTTTTTTAAACTCAATATGAATACTGCGTGAGATCCACACTTGTTTTGATAAAAATTTTGCACTTCCCATCTAGACACATTCAGCACTCAAATTGTTCACATTAACAAAAATCAGTCATTAATCAACAGCTCCTCCAAATGTGTGGAGAGTTAGCTGAAGTCCCGATCAGCAAGGAGCGTGAAGATCAATGTGTGGAATGTTTCCACCATGAACATTAAGCTTTAGGAATAGATTCAGACCGTTGCTTTTCAGTCCAGGATTTTCATTTACTGCTGCAGATGGAGAAACAGGTGGGAGAAAGGTGTCAGTCAAGGATAGTGATCAGATTTGATGTTAAAGATGATTTCCAGTACTACATTAGTGTCAACAACAGGTGAATGACCCAAGCGTTAGTCCCGTCCACGTCGGTCTCTCATTGTGCATCTAAATTACAGGAGCAAGTTCTGCCAGATTCCCCGGGCAAGGCTCATGTATGCCCATCCCTTCCTGCTGTGTTCTGCAGGAATGGAGCCCGGGTATGTGACTCTGCAGAAAGCTGCACCAGTTTCTGGGGAGGTCCTGGAGCCAGGTGCTGGGGTGCCCAGACACCAGCATGGGCCATGGCATGGAGCTGCCACTCAGCTTGCAGAAGCTGAGCACCCCTCTGTGATGCTCTTTGTTGAACAGGCTGGGTCTCTTCCCTTTAATCAGTGTGATTTCTGATCTCTTCTGTCTGTGAGTTAATGCTGTCACTGGATCTTTGTAGAGAGCTTTTGTTTTGTTTTGTTATTTTCATAGAAGTTTTTCTTGATTATTTGGGTGGTCCTATGCATGGTGGTGTGCAGAATTCAAGGCTTCTGGAAGCTCAGGGACAAATATATCCTGGTGCCCGAGAGAGAGTTCAGCTAACAAAGTGCTCAGATTGTGTTTGTGATCGCAAGGCAGCATTCTTCCTGAAGAGTGGGAGTGGGCAGGGGCAGGGGAAGACTGAAGATACAACTATCTCATCTTTTATGAAGATGCTTTCTCCTTGGAAATCTCATTTCTATATGGTGACAAAACCTACCCTTGGGACCACCGCTGGGAAGAGCAGCAGGGCTGAGCGTTGTGCTGTCCTGCGACTGCAGCATCTGTCATCAGATCACAAAGCAGGTTTTCTCCATCTCAGGGAGGTAATTTCTTGGCAGAGTCCTTGTGTCAGTCACCACTTTGGCTGAGACAAAGACTATGTCCACCACAGACAGAGCGAGCGAGCATCTATCTAATCCAGACAAAGCAAAGAAGACAGAATGTAAAAATTGGTTAATTTTCAGTGAACCTCACTTCTGTAGCGTGGCATGTGTTCTGCCACCTGTACGACTGGTTTATACAGAACCGCTGTGTTCTCAAAACTTTTGGATTTTGGTTACATAGGTTACATATTGCTTTCTAGACTTTGTCTTGAAGTCCATAACTCATGTTAGTTGAAGGTATTTTTTTTACCTATTAGATCCCTTTGCTGGAGGCTTACTATTGTACGTTCATTTCTAACAGTGGAGACTCCCTGTAAATTATTGTTGAACATAAACTGAAAATACTGCTTTTTATAAATGAGGCCCTCTAAGATTTTAGCTTGTGTAATGCAACCTTTTATAGAGCATACTCTTAAGGTCACCTATTTTCTTTATTTCTTTAGTTTCTGCTAGTTGTAATAAGTAGTGGAAAAAATTAAGAGAAACTGGAGCTGCACTTACTTTTTGCATTTTGTTTGTGCTTAGTAATGTAATCAGAATCAGTATCACCAATGCGATGAGCACTGTGCACTTGTTGAGGAAAACAGAATAGCTTATTGGAGGAAGCTGCAAACTGATATGTATAATTCCTTTTTTTTGGTACCACTGGCACACAAAGCGGGGGAAAGGCTGACACACCAACTGTCTTAACTGAGATAAAAGATTAACAGCTAGAAGCTTGTCTGCCTAATTTAGCTCCTCTAAAAGCATGAAGCCTTGTGGTGGTAATTATCTTGCAGAGCTATAGTCATTCTGATAAATAACATTTTTTTTCCATTTTTTGCGCTTGTGTTTACATTTTCCCTAGATGATTCTGCTAAGTTGTAACATCTCATAAAACATAAGATTTTCTTTGGGCAAGTCTTTTACTTTCTGCATAGTTTGGTCTCCTGAAGTTAAACATAGAAATATTTTTTTTTTAGAATTGAGACATAATTCTTTGCTGAATTAATTTGACTTGTATGCACAAGATAGTGAACATATTTAATAGAAAAAAAAAAATCTCTTTTTTCTTTTTTTACTTTCTTGCTCGGTTCTGTTTTTCCCTGTGAGGATATAACTTCAGTTCTTTGGGTTTCACCATTAACAGATTTATGGTTGGGGTTTTACTATGACAAAAGTCACACAGAAAAACCTTGATTTGTCTTATCACAGGGAAAAGCCAATTTTCGCATGTAGATACTTAATCTTGGATGCTCAAAAATGTACCTCCCCTCTCTTCTGCCCTCTCCCTTCAAAAGTTTGGAAATTAAGTTCTAAGAGTGCGTTAATAAATGTTCTGTACATAAGATTACAGTCCTATCACTCTCAGGCCTGTCCTGTGCCCCAGTTAAATTCTGTTCTTTCATTTATTGCAGATGGGGAACTCAAGGGGATTTCACCACTACTCACCCTCGGCCTGTTGTCAAAGTAAAACTCTTTACAGAAAGTACCGGCGTGCTGGCACTTGAAGATAAAGAACTGGGAAGAGTGAGTATTACGTGTAGAAACAAGAAATACGTGAGAAATGATGCGTAGAAATGCAAGTATTGATGAAACATGCCATAAAACGATACAAGGTATTCAGTACAGCACCTGCTCTGCTGCAGCTGTTCCACACAGTGCTTTTTCTTTTAAGGGTGACTTTTCCCAGTGTTCAAAACTTGATATTTTGACTTGGATTGCCTTTCAGAAACTTGCATCAGGGATCCATGACGGTTCTCTTTGTCTTGTTTAAAAGTTTTTTCAATTCCTAGGTGACCTACCGAGGCCTGTAGCTATTCAAATTAGAAGTGAAGAGGAGAGAGAGTGAAGAGGAGAGAGAGAAGACTTGGCGTGTAATAAATTTAGCAAATGACTGGGGAAAGGGAAGAAAGTACTTAAGTGATGGAAGTATGGGGCAGCGGGGGGGGAGGAGTGATGGAGATAATACGTCAGACTAAAATAAGAGTTCTCACTCTTGTACTGTATGAGCTTCCCTTCCCTCTTCACATTTTCCTTATCTTGACAGGATCATTTATCCTTCTTAGGCCAAAATCAGGGGCTAGAGAGTGCAGTGTATCATAGAAAGAGGAGGGTAGTGTGAACGAGGCAGAGAGGGTCTGCAAATCTCAGCCCCGCATCTCCTGTTGAAATTCTCCCCTCTGACATGCAATGCATGGAGGAGAGCTCACGTTTTAACGCTTAGTTTGGCGTTCAGAGTCATGCTGTTTCTCATTCAAGCAAGGACAGCTTGTTGGGAAGAGAATGGTTCTTCCCCACTTTGTGTCCTCCAAGCACAAGCGGCCACACAAAACCAGGTTCACCCATGCGCTGGGTCACAGGTCAGGACTATATCCCCAGTATTACTACTTCTTACCTCCTCTCATGTCCGTCTAAGAGGCCTCCAAGGTCACTTGGTCAAGGACGGCCAAGCTGAAGGTGGGATTTGCTTGGGGAAGATTTCCAGTAGAGGTGGCACACAGGCAGGAGCCAGGCAGGCATCATGGCAGGTATGGCAGAGGAGCCACAGGGATGCAGCTGAGCAGACCAGAGTCAGCAATATCTGGATTCAAAACAATGAAAAGGGTGGACTCACAGGAGCTGTGTGGTGCTATTAAATGCAGAGAAGTTTCTTCTCTGTCCCTGCTTGCTCAGTCCTTTCAAAGAAGCAAAAGGAAAGTCAGTGCAAAGGTGTGGGGCAGTGGAGAAGGGACCATGCAGCCTTTGTGAACAGTAGCCAGCACAGTCATTACTGAGGAATCAGAGAAAAGAAACATGAACAGAATAATGGGGCTAAGAATTACAAGCCTTTACAGGATCCTCTTGCTCTGCAACCTTTCATAGCCAAAGTTCAAGTATAAGCTCAGTCTGCTTTCTTACGCTGCAGCTTGTCTGAGTTTCTAGGACAGGATGATGAAAGATTTTAGATTATTTTAAAGAATGGAAACATTTCAAATGTAAAATAGTGAATATAGCTTGTGCCTTAACTGTATCCTATGGCTCCAGATAGTTTGTTCTGTTTTTTCCTTGCCTCCTTTCCCTTCTCACTCCTGGCTGCCTTCTGACACATCTGTATTTGTCAGCTGGCCAGACCAGTTTAAAGAAGGTAATAGCCTTCCTGTGTTGGTTGGGAGTGGTGAGGGGAGAGAGAGAAAATAAAAATAGGTAGTTGAGGGGGGCTAGGGCTGAACTCACTGCCATGTTGTTGGATGGAGTCTGATCCAGCTTTCCCAGAGACAAATCAAGGTATATGAAAGGTGAGGGAGGAAAGAGCAATCTTCTGTTTCCGTTGCCAATTCTTACTCTCTTGTTGTTCTTCAGCAGAGGCTGCAGGCTCATATCATAAGCTTTGACGTTTGGCAGTTTGTACCAGAATTAGGCTATTAAAAATCATCGCTTTCTGCTGGGTTTTTCCCCTCCTTATCCCAAAGGACAAAGGCCATCACCTTTTTTCCCCTTGTGTTAAAGCTTGTGCTGATATTGGGCGTAGCAAACAGAAGTACCTGAGAGACACCCAGATGCTGATTTTACATTCTATAATCCATTCCTGATTTACCAAAAATGTCCAGTGCCAGTCCTTGCCCAAAAAATACCTTCTGTAAAAGATAAGTCTGTACAGGATAAACCTCCCACAATGACATTAGGTACAGTCATGGTCCTTAGCAGTGGAAGAAAACATGAAAAAGGGCATGTTGGCTGTGGTAGCCATCAGCCTGTTCGGGCATCTGGTCTGTCCTCCTGCACCTCCCAAGTCTGGAAACACCCAGAGTTGCTGACAGACACATTCTAGCTGGTGGAGAAAGGGAAATCAGCCAATTTAACTCTCTGGTTTAACCAGAGTATTTGAGAGTGGTGGGTGTTTGCTTCAGGGGAGATCAGGACAATATCTGGCAGAATTTTTACAAAATAATTTTAAGGTATTGTGTACACTCATGGTCTACGTTTTAGCTTTCAAAGGCTTGTTTTGTTTTCAATGTCTTCATTTTCAGGTTTGAGAGATTTAAATTCAGGTAGCCTTTGAAAAGATGCTGGATCTCACTGGGTAAGTTAAATTTTAATAAAGTTTGGCAACTTTATGCCTGGTCAGTACAGTGCAGTAATTTGCACGAGTGCAGCTGATTCAGGTAGGTTTGTTATGCTCTGAAAAGGCATGAAGATACTTCTGCTGATATTTTTTCTGTACTTCAAAATTCAACTCAGACTTGCCCCTTCTGAGGTAGGCTCGCTGTGGACGTTAATTCTCTTCTATCACATCCTTTCTTCAAAGCATGTGTCTTGACCTGATACCACTTTTCTACATTATTCAAGCTTGCATTTCCCACACCCTGCAGTTATTGTGAAGGTTTTGTCCTTTTTAATCTATAATTAGAAATAGAAGGCGGCATCGAGCTACCTGATTTGAATTTTGAACTTCCATCACATACCAACGAGTTTCTTCTGCCACCAAGGGGTCAGCTTTTTATGAAAACAGATCTAAGGTGTGAAATGTGGAGCCAGGAAACGTTTCCCCAGAGCTTCAGAGGAGAAGGCGTTTTCATTGACCCCATCGGTGCATGGCAATCTCTCACACTTAGGACCTTAAGATGGAGCCCCTGGTCTCAGTATGATGGCACTACAGCTCCTTGGTTTAAGGAGGAGACACTGCTGATTTCCAGAATTAAGTAGCTTATATCAGAGCAGAAAGGATGCAGGCTTGGGCTTTCAGTAGAGAGGGCACGCCATGCTTCCAGCTTTGTGTACTCCCTGTTGGGAAGCAGAGGCTGGGGGCTGCTCAGTCTCTGCTGCAGAAGTCACTGGGTGAGCACCAAGCAACAGAATGGTTGTTGTCTGTATTAAATATCTCCCTTCAAGGCATTTAAGATGTGCTTAACTGACAGGAAGTAGTACTTACTATGTTGCTCGTCTGGCATTGCTCTCATCCTCTAGCAAAAAATAAGATAAATCCAGTCATGAATGCCAAGAGAAGATTTTGCTTGCTGGGAGTATTCTTCTGGCTCCCTGCTAACCACTTTATGTCTTCAAACAAAAAACAGATCTTAACTTTAACCTCTGTTCTACACAAACTGGAGGAGAGATGGGCCAACTCAGTTTTCCACTGAAATTAAAAAAGGAGATGTGCTGCCCAGGAGGGGAAAGGATTTGGGTTCTGCAGAACATGAGCTTCTGGAGTTGCCCTCTGTGTCTGTGGTTGTGCGAACCTCCGCATACAGTGAGCCACTGAATGTAACTTCTAGAAAGTGAGGCAGGTTGCATCTTTGAAGCTAAGTTCCTTCTAATGAGGAAATGCTAAGAACTTGCTTTATTCAAATATCTTCGAAATGCGTGGCACAGTTTTCATGTGACTGACACTGATCTGGCCGCTTCAGTAATTTTTCTATGTGCATACAGAAGGCAGAATTGATGTTTGCGTTTGTACATGCAACAACTGAGGAAGCGTGAAGAAGCCTTCAGAGTTTGGGGTAAATACTTCTGCAAAATCAACCTGGTGGTTTCTGAAGCTCAGGGATCTGACACCAGTTTTCTTTGTTCAGTACTTTGTGTATGAAGATGTTCAAACCTAGTAATTCAAAGTGACAGCCGTTGTGCTCGCTTAGCACACATATGAAAACAATGTGAGAACAGCAGGTGGTGTTTGAGTGCTGATACTTTTTGCATATAAGAATATTTCAGTCTTGTCTCTCTGACTATTCAATTAAAAGGGAACTATTGTCTCACAACCTGCTTGTCAGTCAGCTGCAGCCAGCAAGAATTAGCTGTGCAGTTATGGATTTTTTTCATTGGCGCTGTTACTCTAGGTTTGATTTCAAGACATTATGATATACCTCTGCTGCCTGGGTACAAAATACTCGCATGATTGCCTAGTTTCTGAATGCTGACTGCACTGGGCATGTTGGTTATCTTTTGTGTCATGTTTGAAGGGCCACTGAGCAGAGATGATTTCGTACTGTGAATATGTTAATTTAAACCTTGCCATCCCGGGGAATGTGTTTGTCCATCACATTTTGAAATGACTGAGGTTTTGCAGGTCTGAGTTTTTCTGTCTTTTTTTTTTTTTTAAATTTGGAAAATGATACGAGATTCCTTCCGCTCCCTCTTTTTCTCTTGCTCCTGGAGCAGTCTGCCTGCCAGCACCTTGCTATGTCTGGCTGCGTGTTGTTGTTTCCACACTAACAGGGGTTTTCTCAGTAGCTTTTCTGAGAATGTCTCTTGACAGAAATTCTTGACATATTTTCCATTCAGGCATGCTCTCTCTTAGAGCTGGGGGAGAGGCTGTTTGGGAAGGACTTAAAGGCAACTTTTATCAGTTGCTAAGATCTATTAAGGTAAGTGTTCAGCTGGCAGCATCAGCAGATGTCCATTGATTGCATAAATTGTGAACTCTCCCTGATTCTTTGTCAACAACAGTATTTTAGACAGCTCTCTCACTGCGCACCTATTCAGTTTTTCTGTTTGATTTTGGTTTCTTTTTAACCATCTGTTACCTGAAGCCTTGCCTCAGTGTTTCAGCTGTAATACAATCGTAGCTGAAAAGTGAGAGATCACTCAATAGGTGAGATGATGGAGTTTGTGGAAAATACACATAAGCTCCTTGGTGATCAGGATCTTATTAACCCTTTCTTCAGGGGTTCCCTAGAACTTCTCTGAAGGAGTTACTTTCAAGAGAGCCATCTCCTTTTGCCGTTTCTATCTCCAGTCTCACCCCTTCCCTTGAGCTTCTTTTGCTTCATCCTGCTGGCAGCAGCGCATCACGACCTCACGCTCAGAGGACGCGGTGCGGTGCTGTGCCTGGCAGGTTGCTGCGGGGGCATTTGAGGGAGCTTCACGTCTTACCACGCTGGCAGCAGCTTCTGGCTTTCCGACATTAACCTGTCTATGGACAAGGGGCTGGCATCGCTCAGAAAAGCTCCAAACTTTGAAGTTAGGGGAGAAGGTGACTTGAGAGGAGTCAGTAGATGTTTCTGTCCAAAACAGGTAAGTGTCCCCTAAGTAAGGCTGGGGCCAGAGTTACACAAACAACCTAACATCGAAGGGTCTCTACACTGTTGCTAGTCATCTGTTTCCTGTCCCAAGCCAGCTTCAATAATTTTGGGTTTGTAACACTCTTTTCAAATCAGTAAAATAGAGTGTATTTAACTAGGAGTTTTTCCCTACGATCTTTGCTCAGACAATGACCAGCAGCATCAATTTGCATGTGCCAAATAATAATAGCTGCTGATTTCACAACATAAAATTTGCCTGTCCTCTCTGCTTGCGCTGGCATCTTTTCAAATCACTACATTTTAAAACATGAAAGAAAAAGCCTGCCATAGAGTGAATTAGTCCTGTTGCATGATGAAAGCTTCAACAAATGCAATTGGGGGAGCATATGATCTTCTGTCTTGGGCACTCGCTGTTTTTCATAGTTCTAATTAATCACAAATTGAGTTACAAGTGTCACTGGTAGACCACAGGACTTAGAGAACTTGGTTTCTCCAGGTTATTGCGGGGTTTCTTGCATGACCACGAGTGTATTGCTTATTCTGAACAGAGCTGGCAGTGCTGCTTATTAAGGCCTTGTAACATAAGATTCAATTCTCAATTGGTTATAAGTTAGCCAGAGCTTAAGTGTTGAGGCTAAAATTTTTCATCCTAGGTATGGAATGAGATAAAAAGAAAATGTGGGTTTGGTAATAGCAAAAAGCAATCATTTGTAGCTCTGTTTGTGATGGAAGAGAACATTAGGCATGGGAAATTCTTTTGTCTCATAAAATCTTCTGGCTACCCTTTGGGGACCATGCAGTTTGAAGAAAGGACAGGAAACTGGACGGCAGAAGCAGCAGGGGCTCCCTGGGGTGGCAGGGAGCAGGGCAGGATGGGGGACACCAGGGCAGCCCCGGGCATTGGGCACCTCCCTGGGAATGGGGACAGGTTGAGGGTTTGCTCTGCTTTTGGAAGATGGCGCCAGGCTGTGTTATGAAGAAGAGATTGTTGATGGGCTGCTGCTTTATTTTCTTTAAGGTTTTGTGGTGTGAGCTATACTTAAGGCAAGATAAGGGTTTTCTGTAACAGCATGTTAAGTGTCATCTGCCTCTCAGACAGGACATTAAGGAGCAGTTGCAGATCTTCTTCGCTTTCATCTTTTTTGCTCCTGACAGTGAGTCAAAACTCAGCATAGTCTGATCAGAATTACCGTGATTACCAAGGTCTGGTGCCCAAGGTCTGAGATCTCAAACTGTGTCTTAGACCACCCCAACTTGTACAATCTATCTCATTTCTAATTCTTGGGTCAAAAGAGAGGGTAACTCCAGCAGTTGTATTCACCCCTTGAATATCATAGGGTTTGGGTGGAAGCAGGGGATGGGGAGGGGAAGGATGGAATGCAAGGACACAAGTTGGCCAAAACTGAACTCAGCTGCAAGTGTGGATGGGAGAAAAAGTAGGGTTATCTTGGCTCTTGCTTTTTCTCCTGTGCTTAAGGCTTGCAAGTCTGCTTGCCTCGTAGCTGCATTGGTCCCTTTTGAAGATTGGATTTTCTTTTGATATCAGGGCAACTGTGGCCCGGAATGGTTAGCTTGAGAGCTTTATCTAAACATGGGAATACTGACAGGAGGTATTTCTGCACAACGCTTCTGATTCTGAACCTTCTGCTTGGTTATATGCTCTGAGAAAGCAAGATTGTCCCAACGTTGGTTTGTTCAAGCTTTCAGAGTATTTCGGACAACTCAACTTCTCTTTCATACCTTTAAAAGAAGGTATGATCAATGTGCCAAAGATTGAGGAGACTTAATAGTTGCTTGGCTGGATTGACTGCTTGGCTCAGGTGTACTTGAAATAACTTCTTCTATTGTAATCCAGCTAGGGACTTAAGTACACAACTGAATCATAAATGCACAACTGAATCACAGTAAATGATGGTTAGTTAAGTCATCAAATGATGTCAGCTTCGTATCTTTCAACCTGTCACATTTTAAGTCCAGAAGAGAAACATTTTCAGTCATGCATAATTAAGAAACAGTGTTTTGAGGACATCACCTTGCACAAAGCCATAAATGCGTTGCTCTGTAATATTTAAGATTTCTGTGTTTATTTTACATCCGAATGTGGAGAGGCATAAAGTGAACTCGACGCTTTTTCAGTTACTGTGTCGTCTGAAGAAATGTGATACCAGATATAACTGGGTCACATGCTTGAGTATTTTTAATGATCATGAGATGATTGAATTTACTGAATTATCTCAACCCACACTGCTCTGATACAGTTAATTTGCCTTAAATCAGCTGAAGTAATGCAATGCACAGCAGCTAGGTTTGGTGTGTAGCATTCTGGTCATTAATAGTTCATTATACTTTTTAATGCCGTTTAACTGTGTCCTGGTTTGAGGTTAGTGGCCAGCCCAGCCCAAACCACAACAACCTGTTAGTTTACTTATTGTAAACACTGTCCTTGACTGACAACTCATAGTTCTCTGTGCTGCTGCTGAATAGTCTATGGTGATATTTACAGGTATAAGAACAATAAAATGAGATAAATTAAAATAAAACAAAAATTAAATCAGAAATGTATGACGTAATAGGAATTTTATGAAACTTTTAGAAGTTTTAGGCATAATGAAAGAGTATCCTGTAGGTGAGTTTTATATCCCCCAGAGAAGACATATGAGTTGAGATTATAGAACAACAACTAGAAGATTAAAATCCCTTAAGAAATGCTGAAAGGAGATCTGGGACAGAATAGCCTAGAAAGTTTCTCCATGGAAGATGGCAATGACATTGCATTGCAGTCTGCCATAACAGAGAGGAGGCTTCTAATTCAAATTTCATCAACTTTTTGCTTTTCCTACTAAGCAACATTTGCCCAGCGTTTTGGTCTCAGTGATTTCATGATAGCGTTTGTGCCACCTGATCATACGGTACACAATGGTTAGTATTGCCCTTAAGGGCAATGTCAGCATGAAGGTTGTTGTGTAGATAATTAATGCCTGGCAAATGCTTTCTGTGCATGCGTGTAGGTGTGTTTGTGTGTAAAGATAAAAAGTTTGATGACAAAGTTCTTTTAGCTGTCATTGTTTAAAGCTGACAGGCATGACAAAGTGTAATACAAACACAACTTAATGCATACCTAAATATTCTACCAGATACTTATTCATTGCGAGAACTTTGAAAACAAAGCTCTGAAATACTTCTTTAAAAATTCAGAAAAGGAATTGTCAGTACCGAAGTTATGAATTAATTACACACTTGTCTGCTTATATTTTCATCAGAATTCTAAAAACTCAAGAAGTTGACAGGAGAAAGATGTCATTTGAGATGCATGAGCTGTAATAAGCTGTTATAGGACAACAGAAACTGCAGCCTGTAGAGAAGGAAAAATTCCTAACATCACCTACAGTCCTATTTGAATGCCAAGTGATTAAATGCAAGGAATGAGTAATAATTCTGTTTATATAATCTTGCATTTAAAAAGATAAACAAACTAAAAATCATTTTCTTTTTGATGCATCAGAACGCAGAGGTTGCCATACTCATAATGGTTTTAAATGTTTTTCAAGAGGATCAGCTTGTTTCTTGGGAAAGAAGGAACAAGCTCTGTTATAAAGCGTTTGCTATGCATTCGCAAAAAGGAAAAAAAAGTAGCCTCCTGGTTTATTGAAAGCAGAGTATGCTGATTCCTCTACTATCTCTTTAAAAGGTGCTGAACATATTCAACAGATCTGACAGGTTGTTTCTCCCACTGGTGTTGTAAAGGTTGCGCACTGGATTAGGGGTGATGCATCGTATTCCTGTGCTTCACCGGAGCTCCTGATATTCACGGGATACGGAAACGTGTTTGTGCAAAATACGGAGATGAGAAGCTGAAGGCCTTCAGCTTACATTATCTTTCAGATGATTGGATCTGAATGTCTCTATTGTAATACTTTTGGCTTAAGAACATCTGTTAGATTTATGCTCGCGTGGAGGTTCTTGCTCAAATCCTTGATTTAACTTTCCTGATAACACAGAGGAGAATATATTGTGTTTTACGTATGTGACACAAGGCGCAAGTATAAGAAATTAATTTGATGCTTAACGTTATGATTAATTTTAGTTTTCAAGAAATAAAAGATGTGAAGAACGCTGCTTTTTAGACTGCTGTTACTTTTGAAATACTGCTTCATGATAATGGTAATTCAGAACTCACTGAATGTTATGGAAGTCTCCCAAATAGTGTACTTAGAATATTTTTGAGTCTAAATTGATTTAAAAGTAGTGCTTATAATAAGAATGAAAGGAAATTATGTGCCAGCAGCATTTAACTGCTAAATGTGTCACTGTGGGTACGGATTTCATGAAAGAGTAATATTTAATTGTACCGGCTATAAATGGATAAACTTTCTGGATGGTAAATAAATAAATATTTAACAGCTTGTGACTAATATTAATCTAAAATTAATGGTTAGCTAGGAAAACTCTCAAGAAATTCACATAACTGTTTCAAGAATTGAATGTTTAAAATTCAGTATATTTTTTATTTTTTTATACGTCTACCACTGTGGATCAAACAAAAGGTGTTTCATATCACATGTGAACTAGACATAGTACCTTAGATTTGTTATACTCCATTTGCAGCAAAGATGCTTTGGAATTAATCTCTTGATTTCTGCAATTTTTACCGTAATTGGCTTTTATTAATGCTAATGGCCAAAAAATTGAGTTGGTAAGAAAGAGCATAGTTTGGTTTTCTTCACTCAAGCAATGTCACTGCTGAAGGAGCACTCGGTTGCATAATGCTACAGCAAATTATTTCAGTAGGATGTTTCCAGTGGAGCACTGAATAATGTAAAAGTTTAGGTTCTTGACTAATTGTACATGACCATTTTCAAGTGTCAACTGTTCCTTTTTGTTTAAAACTGTTAATTCAGAATGAACTAACAGAGAAGGAAATTTTATTAACTCATAATATGAAAATTGCCATTTGGAAGAAAATTAATTAGTTCATTTGGGAAATTTGTCTATTACAATAAGATTGAGTCAACTGGTTTATTAGATTTATTAAGCCTTTTTTAGTCATCTTTCAGACTGGAGGAGATACAACAAGAATCTTCACTGCTTGGAAGACTAAGAGATATTTTTTTTGTATCAACTTGTTGAAGTTTTTTGTTTTATGACTTCCAGGTAGTGTTATACCCAACTTCCAATAGCCCAAAGTCACCTGACCTGCATAAAATGATCGTCCCCAAAAACAGCCAGGACAGTGACTTGAAAATTAAACTGGCGGTGAGAATGGATAAACCACCTCACATGAAGCACTGTGGGTAAGTGTCCATTTTCTGGCGGGCTGTATTTACTGTTTTGCCTCATTGTGCTGGTGTTTAACCATATGTAGCTAAAATCATAAAGTTTGTAAAACATTATAAATGTGTTCAAGAGTTCCTATAGTATGGCATTTTGTTATATCCTTGTTTTACACATAAAATTTGGAATAGTCAGGAATAACATTCATTTCAGATGTTCAGTGATATGTAAAGACAGTTGATGAGCTAAATGCAGAACTAAGAGTACAGTGTCATTTAGAAACTGTGTTTGGATGTTACAATTTATAGCACTTGTGGAAAAAAAAGAAGTTGTTGATATTTAGGAGAAACATATTTTTTCCATTAAAATAGGATTAATTACATACCTGACTGTGATGGTACTTGCAATATAGTCTCCCCTTTTCTTTCTCTGTCTGCTTCATGATATTTCTCTTGAAAGGAATTTATGTGCAAAACCAGTTTAAGGATTTTTTTTGTCCAATTTATATGTGTATATATGTTTTGTCTAACATATATAAAATAAGTATATGGAACAGATAACTCATAAAGACAGCTGCCCTGGCCAACTGCCACCACTATTCCTCATTCCGACTGCAAAAACATGTAGTGTCGCCAGCAGTAAGCCAGGCTGTGTCTGTTGTTATAAAGCAATAACCAGGGCTGTTTTCCATCCGTCTAACTTGTTTTGAATTAAGCAGAAGTACCTTTCAAGAAAAGAGGACTATTCAACATATTAGTGTAGAATTAATGTAATGACCATACTATTTAGATTTCTTTTTAATCTCCTGTTAATATTCTGCTCGTTGTATACAGACAGTAATTGCTAACATTTGCTATATTCAATACTTTAAAAAAAAAAAAACCAACCCCAAAGCAAAACAAAACTTATTTAAGTTTTGTCAAAGCTGTAATTGGTTGGGCCAGAATCTCCCAGGTACCAACCTTAGGCCTCATGTTGGTTTTGGGAAACTTATACGCAAATGATTAGGACTGTTGCAATGAGACTTGCTGGCTTGGAGACCTATGGCTGGTGACCAGGAGCTGGGAGGAGAGAGAAAGAAACCAGTTGTGGAGCCAATGAGGGAACTGGAGCTACCGTGCTTGGAGACCGAGACTGAGATGAAAAGACTTAGAAGTAGGACTGCAAATACATGAATAAGGGAGATGGGATAACGTGACAGGAGAGAGCAGGAAGAAGTTGGACTGGAGAGGACCTAGGACAGAGAGAAAAGTGTGTGTCTGTAGTAAAGCATGACCCTCTCCTGTCAGTCCCCACCCTGCTCCCCATTCGTTTCCACTCACCAGACGCCTTTAAAATGGTTTCATAATTGTGACACATCCTTGTCTTGATTCAGTCGTCTCCTGCTGCTGGAGGGTATTCAGCCAGTTGAAGCAGACCATGCTGCAGGGGTGGCACGGTGCTGCCTGCGTTCTTCAGGGGTTTGTCAAAAGGCAGCCTTGGGGATGGGATGACTTGAACAACATCAGTAATCAATAATACGCAGAGGATCCATCTAGCTTGCACCTGACCTGGTTTGGTTGCATACTCCACACTTGCAGCTGCATCAGGGATGTTGTGCTCCCATGCATCTATCCCAGCAGGTGACTGGGAGAAAGTCCCCATTCTTGATGAGGTCACTGGTAATGTTGGGGTCGTGCTGTCAGCAACCCCAAGGGTTTAACAGGCAACTTATTTTGACCTGGGTCCAGAAACAAGGACGAGGCTCCAATGCTTCCTCCCATCATGCTCCCAGGTGTCCGTAGAGGGTCTCACAGCTGTGGAGCTGTCCTTCTGGGGTCTTCAGAGGGTCTTCCTAACCTCCTAGTTTGCTTTCCCATACTGGTTTAAGTCACTAGTCTTCTTGTCTGAGCAATACATGGGTTGCCCAGTCAAATATTACTTTCAATAATTTAATTCAATAATTATCCCTTTCATCTGCTGTTCCTGGTTACTTCCTCACGTTGATTTTGAATCCTGATCTCCTGGCACAGTTGTTTACTTCTCCATTTTACTTCAGGGTCACTGCTGTCACTATTCTCCAAGCAGATATTGTTGTTCTTCCCACCAAAAATGCTCAAGGTCAGTCATCGTTTCCCTTTCTTTATAGCCATTAGCTATAAGGATTATTACCTACACATTTGTCTAGAAAAGTTAGGGCACCAAGGAAGGGCTGTGTGGATTCCGCCACCATAAATGTATATGAAATTTAAAAAATGGTTAATAATTCCTCCAATAACCGTTGAAAAGGTTGGTGAAATACTGTATGATGGCACTGGAGCTGCAGTGAGAGGAAGTAAGGAGATGTTTGTTTGGAGGGGAAAAAACACTTGCTAGAAGAATTATTAATGTGTACAGTCAGGAACCATTAATGTCATGAAATGTCATTGCCCAGGCACTCTCTGCAGCCTTCTCTTGACTTCTTGGGTGAGTATAAGTATTAAGTGGTCATTTGCTGTTTTTTCAAGAGGGATTCACACTGCTTCAACACGCAGAGTAAAGCTGTTCTGGTTCTGAACTGATACCTTGTTATCAGAGAAATCCTCATTTGTGAAGAGGCTGGAAACAGGAGATGGATAATGAACGGTATTACAGGAAGGCAAAGGAATATTTTGCAGTTAAGGTAGTTGAGGGATGTCTGGAAGAATTGGCTTTTATTCTTGTTTGTGCTGCACAGGAGGACCTGTCTATAAGAGCCTGAGAACAAGCTCCTCCACCTGTAGGAATTGATGATGTGTTCCTTCCTTCTTGTGCCCTGTTTCATAATCTGGAATCTGATTTCACAGAGGTGCCCAACACTCACAGCTACTAGGTGAAACCAGTAGAAACTTGGCTGTAAATATGCATTGTGCTATTGGAGTCCAAATACCCTAAAAATTAGGTCTTAATATCTGAAACCTACAATTTTTGGTACTTCAGTTGGCCCCCTCAGTGTTGTAGACATTTGAAGGTCAGTCGTGGGAAGCAAGTAGTGGAAAAGGTTCCTACACACCTCATGAGCTGGGGGAAGTAGGGCATGGTCAGTTCTCTAACAGATGGCCAAAGGCTTATGCTCTGCCGGGCAGTGTTATTGCAGTACCAGGCTCTACAGCTCCCTAGAGAACCTGCATGAGGTAGAAAAGCAAGTAACTCGATTCTCTCTATAGAACAGTGTTTGCGTAACATGCAATGAAACAGGCCATAGGAGAAAACAAAGTGTTGAAGAGCTGGAAGGCAGCTGCTGCTATCCTAAATAGTAAAAAGAGCTAGGAGGATTTTTTTTATTGTTATTTTATTTTATTTTATTTTATTTTATTTTTTTTTTTTTTTATTTTTTATTTTAGTATGCGGTCGATATTTAAGCACAGTGTCATAGAGTGCACAAAAGGGGGGGAAATAAAAGGAGGAAAGAATGTGATCATCCTTGCTGCTGGAATTTCATCATGTTAGCAAGTTAAATTTTACAACCTTAATAACATACTTCTAATATAGTTAGTGGCATTATCCCAGTTAAGTTCTACTTCTTCAGTTTATTTTTCAGAAAATTGTCATGCTTTATCTTTACCCAATCTTTGAACTAGAGAATTTATATCTTCTGTGTTGGTCTGAGTTAACAAGCTAATATATAAGATTCGTATTTGTCTCATAGGAGAAAAAGGCAATCTGTTGGCACTAGATAATGCCTTTCAGCTGACAATCTCAAAATTTATTCAAAGTTGAATTAAAATTTTACCCCACGGCCAGTTGCAGAAAGAAGGGTTTTATTAGATTAATGCTCTATCATGATTTAAAAAAAAGAATAATGGTACTAAAGGACCGTTTTTTGAGATATGGGAGCTACGCTCAAATATTTCATATTCTGCAGGGTCAGCAAAAATCACAGGCCCAGCAAAACCCACAGGCCCAAGCTAATTGTGTGTTTACAGTTTTACTCCTTCAGAAAACTTTCTCGTGTTTAAGACTGACTTTACTTATTGACACAGGGGATATGCTGAAAGACTTGAAAACCTGTCTCACATTTATGCTTCAAGAATAGTCAATTGTACTGTCTTGTACTTAAACCGAGATTTTTAATTGGCAAACAGTATTCTGGACTGCAGCATCTTCAGCTCATGTTCCCTCTTTGGGTTGCCACGGTCATAACAAATAATTATATTTCAAATAACCTTGTAAACTTGGGATTTTTTTCAATACAAATCAAAATGTAAAAGCAAGAAATAGAAATTCTTATGACTCAATGCTACTATTAATCTCAATTGCAGTTCATTTGTGCCTCAGCAAAAAAGAGGTAACTTTGCTAACCACATTACTTTTACGCTAGTGTTTATGGTGACACCTTCATACAGTTAGTCTCGTGTTATTCTACTAACGTGGTTTTAAAAAAAACCCACTTGATCAAGAGAACACTCAGTGATTTTTCTATGCATTCTGTTATATGCTTAAAAAAAATCATAGAATTATGGAATGGTTTAGGTTGGAAGGGACCTTAAAAATCATCTAGTTCCAACCTCCCTGCCATGGGCAAGGACACCTCCCACTAGGCCACATTGCTCAAAACCCCATCCAACCTGGCCTTGAACACTTCCAGGGATGGGGCAGCCCCAGCTTCCCTGGGCAACCCGTTCCAGTGCCTCACCACCCTCAGAGTGAAACCTTTCTTGCTGACATCTAATCTAAATCTGCCCTCTTCCAGCTTGAAGCCATTACCCCTCGTCCTGTCACTACATGCTCTTGTAAAAAGTCACTCTCCAGCTTTCCTGTAGGCCCCCATCTCTGAAGGGAAGGCTGCTACAAGATCTCCCCAGAGCCTTCTCCAGGCTGAACAACCCCAACTCTCTCAGCCTGTCCTCGTAGCAGAGGTGCTCCAGCCCTCTGAGCATCTTCCTGGCCCTCCTCTGGAAAAGCTCCAAAAGGTCCATGTCTTTCTTATGTTGGGGGCTCCAGAGCTGGACACAGTATTCCAGGTAGAGTCTCACCAGAGGAGAGCAGAGGGGCAGAATCACCTCCCTTGACCTGCTGGCCACGCTGCTTTAGATGCAGCCCAGGATATGGTTGGCCTTCTGGGCTGCGAGTGGGCACCACGAGCTCATGTTGAGCTTCTCATCCACCAACAGCCCCAAGTCCTTCTCCTCAGGGCTGCTCTTGATCCATTCTCTGCCCAGCCTGTATTTGTGCATGGGATTGCCCCGACCCACGTGCAGGACCTTGCATTTGGCCTTGTTGAACTTCATGAAGCTGGTATGGGCCCACCTCTCAAGCCTGTCCAGGTCACTGTGGATGGCATCCCTTCCCTCCAGCGTGTCGACCACTCCACACAGCTTGGTGTCGTCAGCAAATTTGCTGAGGGTGCACTCAGTCCCAACATCCATGTCACCAACAAAGATGTTAAATAGTACAACTCCCAGTACCGACCCCTGAGGAACGCCACTCCTCACTGGTCAACACTTGGACACTGAGCTGTTGACCGCAACTCCGGTTGTTGAGTGCAACCGTCCAGCCAGTTTCTTATCCACTGAGTGGTCCATTAGTCAAATCCATGTCTCTCCAATAAAGAATACTTCTGTATGTCTTATAGTAAACATAATCTTCCTGGGTTTGGTTTTTTTTTTAAATTCTTGCATGAAAGGCTCTCAAAGTATGAAGCCATCTGAAGGATACATCACCATATATAACCATCCTTTTCTGTTTAAACCCTGTCAATAGATTACGAGAGGAAGCATGCACAGCTAGAAATTCTGAGTAATGAGAAGGTAAATGTCACTCATTAATGGGGATTTGTAGAACAGTCCTGAGTATCAGCAGTTCCTGATATTGAGATTCCTTTCTCATAATTCGTAATGTATTTGTTGTCTTCTCACAGAATGTGGTAACCTTTTCCTGGTCTAAAATCCATAGCATATACAAGATTTATTTTTTTTTTCTTCAATATTAAGGTAGTAAAGAAAACATCCATACAAAGGGTTTTGTAACATTTCTATTCATCTCTTCTGTTACACTCTAAAACAAATCGTCAGAGGAAATAAGCAAAATTTGGTCTAAAAACTTCCTATATAAAATGCTAAAAGTCAGTTAATTTCTGCCGAGTTAGACTAGCAATGTTAGGGAGGTTCTGTTTGCTTCAGGAAGGCTCACTTGGCTCTCCTTAACTCATAATTAAATTAGTGTTGAAAAGCCAAGGAGGACAGGTTAATCCACTCAAGATATGTGGGTTACTGTAAATACCTTTTCTAATGTGTTTTTTTTTTTAATGTGCCTTTGCATATCCGCATGCATTTAAAGCATGCATTATTTTTTAAAGTAGATTTTGTGTCGGTTGAGTTGTCTGTTAGCATAGCCTAGTGGTTACTAAAGGGTATTATTCTGTTGCTTCCAATCTAGAAATAAAAAAGGAAAACCGAGATTTTTTTCAAATAGCTTACTTTAAAAGGACTAGTAATGCTTAATGGTCATACCTAAAAAAGGAAAATAAATAATAACATAAAATGAAATTCTTACAAATTAAACAGTCTAATCAGGACAATATTACAAAGTAGTACCATTTGGGTTTGGCTTCTAAAGTAAAACATTTCAGCACAGCTCTTGTCCAGAACTTTTTCCAAGATTTGAAAGGTAAAATTCATTCTTGTAAGTTCTGTTCTGCTTTCTGATATGACATGTTGCATATAGAAATATTATACTTTTAATTTTGTAAACATTTGTGTTTGGAATATACATTCTACAAGCACTTGAGTATGTACATGCCCAGAGTTTCTCCCTGTCTCTAATCTATAAAGCAGTTGTTTTGGTGACTTTTTAGAACTTGTGCTCTCCGAAATTGTATGGAATCTGTGTGACATCATTTTTCTCTCACAACTTCTTTTTTATTACTACTGCTGCTGCTGCTACTGCTACTACTATTTATTATTATTATCATTATTATTATTTATTTTCAAAATATAAAGATCACCATGAATTTACTAACCTTTTAAAAAGTTTTCTCTTATGCCCTTGGAATTGACTGAAACGTTCTTAGGGGGCCATTTATAAACAGTAAAGATAGCTACTGGTTCCTGTATGTCATTGAAGTACCAGATTTCTCCTCCTGCTGCTGTAGTTTTAGAGCTAAAGGAAATCTGTGAGATGAATGTCCTAGCTAGCAGTCTTTCAACATGCGGAATTAGAGGATAGGTAATTTTCCCCTTTCATTTTTATGATGCTTATCACCCATTGACAAGAGTTCACTGGCGAGGAAGGCGAGTATAATTATCTGTTTTAGAGATGGGTGACATGAAGCCCAGGAATGAACACAAATCACCCAAGATCACAGGCAATTAGGTGACCGAGCTGAGGTCCTGCTGGTTTCTCAGTGGGTAGGGTTATAGTGTGTCACTGTCACATGGATAAACTGTTGTTGTAGCTACCAGTAAGCTCATAGGTCAATTAAGAACTGCCACGGGGACACTGAAGTTAGCCAGAATAATGGTGGTGCCAGCTCTCACGTGCTGCTTGTCTGTGGTCACCTAGCAAAGGAGGGCAGGAGGAGGGACAGAATTAGCTTTATAACTTCAAGATGCATAATCTGAAGGCTGATTTGAAGATGACATCTGCTCCCAGTATTGTTATTTCAGAGAAACGTGCAAGGTGACCACACTGAAATTACTCTATTTCAATTCTGGGTTACCTTTGCAGATAAATTAAGGTGTCAGGAATACAATGACACTTCTCTTAGCAAGTGCTGTGGGATCTCTATCGCAGTTATGCCTTTTTTATATACTGGATTTGAAACTGCTTTCAGACCTTTCTCTGACCCAAAACACACAGATATGTCAGAATAATTCTAAATAATTTGTTATACCAACACTAAAAAAAAAATGAAATAGAAACCAGATTTCAACTAAGCTAAAATGTCAAGTTTAGTTTGTCTTAGAACCCGTAGCTATACAGTTGCTTCAGAGGGAAGAAAACTGTTAGAAACCTGTATGTATCCAAGATCTTAGAAAATCCCTCCTAATACTGTTTATTATATGATAATGTGCACCACAGACTTCTTCACAGAATCATAGAATGTTAGGGGTTGGAAGAGACCTCTGGAGATCATCTAGTCCAACCCCCCTCCTGCCAGAGCAGTTCCTCCTACAGCAGGTTGCACAGGATGGCATCCAGGCGGGTTTGGAACAGAGTTGGAGACTCCACCACCTCTCTGGGCAGCCTGTTCCAGTGCTCTTGACACCCTCAGAGGAAAGAAGTTCCTCCTCATGTTCAGATGGAACTTCCTATATTCGAGGTTGTGCCCGTTAGCTCTTGTCCTGTCATTGGGCACCACTGAAAAAAGCCTGGCCCCCTCCTCCTGTCACCCTCCCTTTAAGTATTTGTCAGCATCGATGAGATTCAATTAGTAGTATTTTCCATTAGATAAAACCAGTAACTTTCTACATTACATTTTGTCATGGTTTCAGCTGGGATAGAGTTGACTTTCTTGCTAGCAGCTGGTGCCGTGCTGTGTTTTGGATTTGGGATGAGAACGGTGTTGGGAGCACACTGGTGGTTTTGGTTGTCGCTAAGCAGGAGCCTTTTCTGCTCCCCACGCCCCCCCGCCAGCAACTGGGCTGGGGGTGCACAAAAAGTGGAGAGGAGACACAGCCGGGACAGCTGATCCCAACTGACCAAAGGGATATTCCATGCCATGTGGTGTCACGCTCTGTATATAAAGCTGGGGAAGAAGGAAAAGGGGGATGTTTGGAGAGTGATGGCTTTTGTCTTCCCAAGTAACCCTTACTGGTGATGGAGCCCTGTTTTCCTGGAGATGGCTGAACACCTGCCTGCTGATGGGAAGCAGTGAAGGAATCCCTTGTTCTGCTCGGCTTTTGCGTGTGGCTTTTGCTTTACCTATTAAGCTGTCTTTATCTCAACCCATGAGTTTTCTCACTTTTACCCTTCTGATTCTCTCCGCCATCTCACTGGGAGGAAGCGAGCGAGCGGCTGTGTGGTGCTTAGTTGCTGCCTGGTGTCAAACCATGACACTTTTCAACAGTTACTGAAAAGACTTTGTTCATTAGTGAAGACTGTAACATTTTCCTGTTAGGAAAGGGAGAGGGGCTACCTGAGAGATTCCTGTTGCTCTTTTTTGTTTGTTATCTACACAGCATAATGGCCTGAACCAAATATTAAGATAGGTAGGTGTTTATCTAACTACAGCATTTCTTCACCTCCATCTGTAAACTCTTCTGTACCTGTTTAAAACATTTGTCGTTCCAAGTTTGCGTGCAGCACAGCTAGTTGAAACCGTAAATTCAGTATATTAGCGCCATCTAGCTCTCCCGTGGTTGGTATTGCAGTGTTTCTTCCAGCTTAAAAAAAAGGCATCAGAGCACCAACTTCAGCTGCTGCTTCGAAGAGCAAGGTTCTCCTTGTCCTCTGGTAGAAGGCTCGGTTTTCAGTTTGTGAACATCAAGACTGGGAAGCGTAAGCAAAGTCAAATGGAAGGAACTGTTGAGTCTGTTTGAATTTCGCATGCTTATGTAACATCAGGTAGTTTGGAGTTGGTTTTTGATCATTGAGTCATCATATGGCCTCACTATGGCAGCCCAAAATTGAGAAATTTAGGCTATGTCAGAGTTGTCTAAATTCTCTCAAAAGTCCCTGGGTAGGGAGGGAATACCTTGACAGGGTTGTTTATCAATGCTAAGACATTGGCTAGAGAAAAAAAAAAGGAAAAGTACACTGGAGTTGGTAAGGTAAGCTTTTGGCTATATATATTGCATTCAGAAGTATAAATTCTCTACTAAATTAAAATAAATGCCTAATCAACAACGCTTTGGAAAGATGAATTACCAGAGCAACAGGCGGACTTCAGTCACGTCATCTTTTTTCTTCTGCCTCATTCCCAGTTTCTCAAAACTGAATTAAGGTCAGAGATAAACTATGCATAGCTGCCAAAGTGATTTTTAAAAGCCAAGTCTCCTTTTATTGTAGATGAAACTCAGGCTACTTTGATAGATACTAAGACAGTGTCACTACAGAAAACAATGACATTCGGAGATATATCTTCACTTCTACTGATATTTCTTATTTTTCTTACTAGCTATAAATAACGATCTTTGTAGATAAAATAGTGTCTGTATATACTCTTATGAAGATGAATGAAATTAAATAGATATTTTATGTGAAATAAGTATCACTCCAGTTAATTCCTGTGAGGATGTTTTGTTTGCACTGGTAGTAGTTTGGGGTTTGTGATGTCCTGACACTTGAAGCTTGTTCTATTTGGCAGCAGACATATTTGATTTGTATTTTTAACATCTGCAGTTTTGTTCAAAGCATCTTCTTAATTTATCATAAAAACAGCAGAGTTGTAAGAAATATGGGTGGAGTACATCAGTGCTCTTTATAATTACAATTTCTATTACAATTAGTCCTGATCAGTATCAAATACATTTAGGAGTTAAATCTTTCTGTGAATATCTGGCATAGATTGTCCAGTGTCGTTTGCAACATCAGGCCTTCCAGTATTTTGGGATGACCTGTAATCCATGTACAAATGGGAGGTTATTAAACTACCTTTGTGCCATTGATGAAAAGGTAATCCTCTGCCACTCATTCCTCATGTGTGGGTAACGGGTGGCGGCCAGGAAGGACACCCTTGGTCTTCACCTGAGTCTTAATTCACTAACCACGTAACCCAAAATGCTCCTGTTTCCTGAGGTTGTCTCAGTTGTTACCTTGTGAAATCTTGTCACAACATGCTGAAACTCTGTGGGATGTACTATATTGCTAGCAGTCTGCTGCTAGCTGCCTGTCACAGGAATCAAGTGTGTATTCAAGTCAGCTGGGTCCAGGTAAAGCTTAATCACTTTCTCTAACTATGATTTTATAGTGTGCGCAGGGTTTTCTTGTCTCTCATGTTACTGGCAAATGGGACAATGTTTGCTGAGCGTAGTTGGCTTCAAAATTAGTGGCCAGGTGGTCCTAAGAACCTCATTCTCATCTACTGATGTTTCCAAAGAGTTCATTATAAGCTAATGTCAGTAACATGGAAGGTGAACAAAAGTAGATATATCTAAAGGGAATTCTCTAGTAAAGAAACTTTATCAAGCAAAAGTGAGTTAGTGATTTCTTTCTAGTCTAACAAAGTATTTCAAATATGACCATCTGAGGTCAGCATGAGACTTGGCAGGGTTATCTTCTACACTGAGATCACGAAGGCCATGGGCACTGCATGCCATGGTGCATACTTCTAAGGAGGGGGGTGTGTGTGTACGTGTAAGACTGCAGATGCGTGCAAAATTGTACTTGGCCAGCTCTCCACCCGGACCAAAAGGTGTCTGACAATGTGGTGCCACCACTTGCTCTGCAGAACTGTTGGATCACTAACATGGTCACACCACTTTTGCATTAGAGTTGGCTCATATCTCGGACTCAAAGCATGGACAATGTGACATCATATTTGCTTGCCATGTGCAGAGGACCTTTGAGACACTGGATGAAAGATTTCATTGTAGTCTCTGACAGGAAGGCATAAAAAAGTATCAGAGTTTCAGTTAAGTTTCATTGGCTTCAAAGATAGAAGAGGTGTGAACTGCAAAGCTTCATTATTGAATCCTTATTCAACCTAGACCTATCATGGCAATCCCAAATGTTATGGCTGATTGAGACAAGGGCAGTAGCTGTATGTAGTTTGCAGTGCTGAAGCAAACTGTATTAATGCCAGTGCTTTACTCAGCGCCACTTATGGAAGATGTGTTGTGCAGCTCATGAAATAGGCTTTAGTTGAATTTCACACACCATTGACTGTTGAAGAAAAAAGGAGTTTGAGTACAAAATGTGAGCAGCGACAGGAATATACAGTGCAGCAAACAATCCTGCATATTCAGGAATGTCTGCTCTTCTCTTTACATCAAGGTATGCCAAAATGTCATCTAACATCCAGCACCACATATTTATATGTGTAGAGCATATTTTCTCTACTCAGTGAATGATCCTGCAGAAGGATGTGTCAGAAACTACTATGAAAGATATCCTGGTTGCAAACTTCAGAATACTTCATGAAATGTTGTCATTGCTGAATACCTTGAACTGGAAAGGACTGGCATTGTTGATCTGTAACTTGACCACTCTTCCTGCGGCATGAAGTTACCTGATTCTTTTGAAACCATCAGAGCCTTTTCCTAAAACCTGGGAAGAGGAGGTTATCTTTCTTTTCAACAAGAACTCTCAGACAGTTGCTGACTCCAAAGATCCAAGACCCTGAACGCAAATGTGTGAGTATCCCTTTCTGCAAGACAAGACTTATAAATCCCAGCACAGAGTAAACCCAAGTGTTTCAAGAACTTCTAACACATGGAAGGAGACTACTGAGAAACTAACACAAAATTAAAAAACTAAACCAGTGACTTTACAGTTCAGCAGAAATATTGGTTAAATTTTGTCCCATGATTAATAAACATTATTAAATTTCAGTCATATACCAATGGTGTATATTTTTTATTTAGGCAGAGGGTCAAAAGTATCATTTATATGCTGTAATTATCTTAAATTTCTTGCTAAATTCTGACAAACCTGTCTTCATTTTTACATTCATAAGGCAACATGCACATACTAGGGTAAAAACTTTCTGTGTATGTTATAAGCAGCATGATAGAATGGCTTGATTTTAATTCACTTTCAGTGATTTATGGATGCCTTACTGTTCTTAATCCAAGGTGTCCATAGCAGTATTTTCTGTTATGCTAAATTGTGCTAAATGCTAGTATTTCACTGTGCTAAATGAATGCTAGCATTTTTCCATGGAGAAGAGTGCTAATGTGTTGACTGTCTTTGTTTAAATGATTTTAATATTATACACGTTTTCAAAATCAATTGACTGTAATCAGTTGCTTTTTAAAAATGAAAATTGAACTTCATGAAAAATGACACATTAAAATTACATTAATGATTGACTGGATAATGATGATGGGTTAATGCAAAATTACTATGGAAAGAAGAAGCAAAAGTCTTTATCCTGCTGCTGGATCCTTAGAGAACAGATTATAGCTATGAGCCTGATTTTCAGTGCTTCCCACAGTAATTGCTTCTGAGGAGGCATGGGGAATCTTGAAGACCTTAATGATATGCCACTGCCACTTTAATTGCTAAGAGAAGCCAAGAGAATCCTAATTGCCAAGAGAAGCATTGCTAATTAAGGTGTCATTCTTCATTCATTCCATAGTAATTAATCTGAAATATTTGTAAAAGCTGAGATATAAATTTAGATCCAAACTCACTTAGCTTAACCACAACAGACTTCATGTGAAAAAGATCTGTGGGTTACGCGAGGTTAATGGTCAGAAAACTTAAAAAATATTTTTTTCTTTTAAAAAATGTTGCTTTGTTTTTGCTCATAACTTTTTAAAACATGAAGTGAAAGAATTTAGAATAGACTTAAGAACTTTATTTAATTTTCATTTAAATCATGATTCTACTCTTATGTTTGAAAAAAATCATTAAAACTGTTTATATAGGGTGTTCTTTTCTCTTATATTTCACTGAAAAGCTACATGCTTCCATGTCGTGGTTTAATGCTACCCGGCAACTAGGACCACGCAGCTGCTCATTTGCTCCTCCCACCCCCCCAGTAAGGCAGGGAGAAGAGGAAGAAAAGGGAAAAAAACCACCTCATGGGCTGAGATAAGACAGTTTAACAGAACAGTGTCAGATGATAATAATAATAATAATTAATAATAATAGAATATACAAGATAAAGTGCTGCAACACAAATTGCTTTCACCACCCGATGATGGGTTGCTCAGCACGTCCTGAGCAGCAGCTGTGGACTCCTGTCCCCTGGCCAACCCCACTCATACACTGAACATGACGTCGATGATGTGGGATATTACTTGGNTTTGTTTTTGCTCATAACTTTTTAAAACATGAAGTGAAAGAATTTAGAATAGACTTAAGAACTTTATTTAATTTTCATTTAAATCATGATTCTACTCTTATGTTTGAAAAAAATCATTAAAACTGTTTATATAGGGTGTTCTTTTCTCTTATATTTCACTGAAAAGCTACATGCTTCCATGTCGTGGTTTAATGCTACCCGGCAACTAGGACCACGCAGCTGCTCATTTGCTCCTCCCACCCCCCCAGTAAGGCAGGGAGAAGAGGAAGAAAAGGGAAAAAAACCACCTCATGGGCTGAGATAAGACAGTTTAACAGAACAGTGTCAGATGATAATAATAATAATAATTAATAATAATAGAATATACAAGATAAAGTGCTGCAACACAAATTGCTTTCACCACCCGATGATGGGTTGCTCAGCACGTCCTGAGCAGCAACTGTGGACTCCTGTCCCCTGGCCAACCCCACTCATACACTGAACATGACGTCGATGATGTGGGATATTACTTGGCCAGCTTGTGCTGTCTGTGCTCCCTCTCAGCTTCTATGGGAAGCTGAAAAAGTCCTTGACCTACTGTAAAGATCACTTAGCAACAACTAAAACAATGTGTGTTATCAACATTATTCTCACACTAAACCCAAAACACAGCAGCTACTGTAAAGGAAATTAACTCTATCCCAGCTGAAACCAGGACATTCTGAAATGGTTAAGATGGGTTTTCTTCAGCTCTGTCGTGAGCAACATTATGCAAGTTCAGTTGTGTCTCTATAGTCTTTCAGTCATAACTTTAACAACACTTGGTCAATATCTTCCTGCCTACGCTAGGATCGAGGATGCATAATTGATTAGGTGTGGAGAATCCTCATCGTCATCATCTTCGCTAAAATCCTCAACCAGCCTCACAGAATAATCAACTGGAGTGAGCTGGTCCTGTTGGCACCAGTCTATTTCCTGCATACCGTTTTTTGGACCTTGTTCCTCAGCATTCTTTAATGCAGTTACGTTGCAGTCTCACTGTGTCCTACGCCCTTATTCTTTTGGCATGGATTATCTCTTACGGCTTACCTTAACGGCACCCTGCATTCAGCTGTAAATGCCAATTTTTTCTTCTTATCATGTGAGATCTCAGAACCTATGACTGAGCATCTCAGTGACCCATAGGACAGCTAGGTGTACTTTTCTAGTCTATACTATCAAATTTGTGTCTGCAGTTCTCAACTTTAAATCTCTCCCCATCTAGACTTTCTGGTCTTTGTGTGCTCATGCGAGGCGGGGGAAAAAAGAAGTGGAAAAAACCTTGGCAGCAATTTTCAGTTTATCACATTAGACGAGAGGTCTGTTTCAGACCACAATGATGGTGATGATGACTTGTCGTCATAGCTTATGCGGCTGACTCCTAATTCATGGCTACTCCACTTGAGCAAATTTGAACGCAGCATCACTGCATGAGAGAGACTGGTTCACTGCGGACCTTTTAGCAACAGCCACTTGTTGCAGCAGTGGGATGGGATTAAGCCCTCTACCCCGATGGCAGATTGCGTGTGATGATCCTGCGATGGAGAGAGAAGAATTAAACAATGAATGGTGCAAAGAGCAGTAACCCGGGCTCGTCTGAGGCACCTATGAAGGATTTTTAGCCACTGATGGCTACCAAAATTATGCTACCCGATACAAAGAGACGGAAATCTGGAAGATCTGAACTGTGCTTGGCATGAGCCTCCTTCTTGGCTACAAAGGGAGCCAAGCGTGAAGTGTGCCCAAACAGATCTGTAAAGTGACTGTGTGGTTACTGAGGACCTGATAATCACCTTATATGCATTTCTGGGGATTTAGTTCAGTCTCTGTCTGGTCTCGTCCTAGACTGACTGCCTTTTAGTGGCTGGAATACGTGAGATGCATTAGCTGAGCACCGCATCTGGTTTCATTGCATGGAAGACGAGCCCAGTTCACATGGTCTGAATCCATTCTGCAGTGTGGACCAAGTGCTGCAAATGGGGGCGATGGAGAGATTCTCTTCAGAGGCACACTCCTTATTCAGACTAACTTACCAATGTAAACAGAAAATACCTTTTCTGTATAAGTACTTCATTCAAGTACCTAAAAGCCGTTTGGCAAAACCGGGCAGCAGCTTCTATTGATGCCCATGTGGAGCATTCAAGCAAAGGTTCAATCCTGAAAATACAAAAAACACATGCTTCTGTGAAACCTTACATTTGTGCTTGTAAATGTTTGTTTTATTGGATTTTTCAAAAATATAAAGAATAGATTCTAAGCAGAGTTTTTCCTGCTGTTGGAAATGCTCAAATCTCTGGCAGGAGGGTTGGACTAGATGATCTCCAGAGGTCCCTTCCAACCCTGGTGATTCTGATTCTGTGAAATCAGAACTTCAGAAACATATTAATGTGTAAAAAGGATTTTTTTCTATATTTTCATTAAAAATAACAAAGTTGGTGGTATCTTAGAAGGCCAAATGATTAATTAATATTTAACTGAAAGCAGAGCTTAAGCTCATGAAATTGTAGGTGAGGAATTGAGAAAAAAGTTTAGTGTGATTTGTAACTGGCTTTTGTTCTAAACCACTAAATACTAACTTTGGTGTAAGTTTAATTTACATAGAAGTTTTTTTCATATACAAGACAGGAAGAATAGGTAGGTTGACCATTCAGTGCTATGTGGATTGAAGGTAGTATTAAAAAAATAAATGTTGTTATGTTTTAGAGAAATATGAGTCTTATTAGGTCCTCACATGGAAGATCGTGATCTGAGCAGTTTAATCACTATATGTATATGAAGTGAAATATAGACAGGTCATTTTTTATCCTATGCATCATTTGTTTTACTAAAATGAGAGCATAGAGTAGGCTTCTTATTTTTACTACAATAAATGATGATTAGTTAAAAAATTCTTGTCACGTCAGAGGAGTTGTAAAATTTGCAATAATAACTTCAGAGGAGTGGGAATTTCCCGTAACTCTACACTCTAATTGAGGACACCGTGGTCTGACTGGAATGTTCAGGTTGGCTTCTTTAGCTTAAATTTCTTTACACTATTGTTAAACAGCTCTCATAGCTTTGGAAAAGTATCATTCAGAACAACATCTGACTTTCACTCTTAGTTTTGCTTAAAACTTGAGAAAAATTGTACTATGTAAATACACCCAAAATATTGCTGACAGTATCTTTAGAATGAAATCGCATGCGAGTATCCCTGCTTCATAATCTATTCCAGAAATATATGTAGCAGAATATATACATTTATTTTGTATTATACTATTATTTATTCGGTATTATAATTTTTAACTTTTTTGCCATCTAAGTTCCTTTTGAAAGTTCTCTGGAAACTTCCTATATGTGCATGAGTCTGTGGTAATGAAGATGGAACTGACTGTGCTATTCATAACGTTATTACTGTACATAACCACCTAAGAAATATTCTTATTTTCCCAGACTGCAGGACCAAACATCATTGAAATAGTTGTTTTAGATTTTGTTTATATTGCTTTATTCTACTACCAATCAGCATAGCACACATACGCAGGGGAAAGATGCAGTACCATATGCTAATCTGTGACACAGAATTTAAGAAAGAGTTATTTCCACCTGACGTACATTTAAGAAAGAGTTATTTCCACCTGACGTACATTTAAGAAAGAGTTATTTCCACCTGGCATACATTGACGTTGCATAAGGTCTGGCATGGCCTGGCATTATTTCTATACAGAGAGTGCCAGTACTATTAACTGCAAGGATGTGGGCATGCCACCTGCCTGTTGTGTCCTTCTGTCACTTGCGCGGTCCATCTGTTACTTGTAGAAAGGTAAAATTCACCTATTTTTTTTGCCTTTTGGAATATAAACGCTTACAAAATCAAAGGCATGTACGAGAGCAAAATTAATTTAAAATTCTGATAGTATGTAACCAGTCTAATCCTCTCTATGTGCCAGAATGCTGGTTCGGTTAGATACTGTAGGGTCAGTTGTGCTACACTGTGCCTGAGGGTGGATTTCAAGTCATAATACACTACTCTGTACAGGCAGAAATTATTTTAACACAATGCTGGATGTAAAGGCAGAGGTAGCCTTTTATAAATTCAATTTAGTGTTGGGTTTTTTTCCTCTACAGTAGTATAATTTCAGTCATTGCAGTACTGCAGTTAATTTTGCCATAGTAGCGGGGTCCCCACGGCCCTGCACTACTGTTGTTTTGCCCAAACAGTACATTCATCACAGCCAGCTCCCTTTAAATAGTCCACAACCTGTTAAATGTCAACACAGCTGTGTTGGCAGTTCCATACTGTGCCATTTTGTCAGGGTCCTCGAGTACATGGCATCCCCGAGGAAGCAATGGGACAGCATCACCTTGGTAGGCTGGTGGATTCTGGGATGTCATCAGCGTAGCTGGGCTTTCATACAGAGTTCTGCACAGTGACCTCACTCCGTCTTTTTGTTTCAATAAAAACTGTAATGAACAGTTCACTGCGCGCTACAAATACTCTTTTTAGCATGCTTACTGTCATAAACCTGTTTTAATTTAATCCCATCCTAAATTAACTTTGTGCCAGTTCAATGATGTAGCATTGCTTTGTCTTTTCATAATGTGTGGGGCTTTTTTTCCGCTTTATGCATAAATGATAAAAGAGATGAGGTAGGTGAAAAATGCATGTGAAATGGTATGTCAGATCCTGTGCATGGTTTGTCTTTGGAGCAAGAGACAGAAAAGGTCTGTTAGATTATCTTTCATGCTGTTTTTATGGAGTAAACTGGGGACAAATTGGGAAGTGTTGTGGTAGGTGTAGGTTTGAGTTCCACTGCTAACTCTCCATCGGGGTCAGACCAAATTCCCTTGCTTTACCAGATGGAGAGCTCCTTTGATAACGTTAGAAGAGTGCCAGCCCCAAACTGCCATCTCCTTTTTTTCAAAGTTTATTCCAAAGATGAAAAGCTGTATCGTTCTGGTGAGAGAACAGACTTCTAAATTCAAAACTAGTAACCCCGGTTCAGTAAATCAGTGGCTTTGAATTTACTGTCACGTGTTCCTCCGTTTCTGATTTTGACCACTGATACTTTAAGCTTATTTAAATTTTGAAACCATTTTAAGTTCAGAGTTTCAAGTGGAATGCACCATGCCGTTGACCATGTAGAAGAGCATAAGAAACTTGGCTCAGCTTGTAGTAGTGCTGGCATGGAGAAGTCTACCGGAGGATGTGCTCCCCCCACCGCTGGACATCTGATGGCCAGTCTCTTTGCTCAAACTGAATGTTTGTTGCCTTCTAGTCTTCTTCATCTGGTTGCAAGTCTTAGCTTTGAAGGGCAAGCTGAAGTCTGAAGCCAGGGTCTGAAGACTTAGGCTATGGAATGATTCCTTTCAGGTTCAGGGCAGCCGGCTGGGAACCGATACAGTGTTACACGGGTGTGGGATGTTATTTTAAGCATCTTTCTGTCAAGCCATTTAGAAACACATTCTGAGTAATGAAAGCATTCAAACGAAATTGGAGTTGTTACGCAACTGGGGCTGGTATTAAATATAATGAATATTTAATATATGAAATAAGCTGAGAACGTGTGCTAGACTAAGATCCCTATAAACTGTTATGGTTGTTTTCTTTCATTCACTACTTAACAAAAAAAAAAGCATCACACGCATTAGAAGAAAATGCAGCTTTACCACTATTTTCCGTATTGAGAAGCAATGGATCCATTTTGAAACACAGGATAACTCTGATCCTTAGGTTAGAATTGTATGATTAAGATTAAGTTAATAAAGTAATCATGTCTCATGTAAAATTTTATTGCCACTATAGAATGTGAGCGTTCAATTTAATCACAAATGCTACATTCATTTTTAATTGAGCTGTATGTATTCTACTTAATGGAAGGCTTGGGTTTTTTCCTTGCACACTCAATAAATTTTAATTGAACACCTGATTACTGCCACCAACACATTAACATCTGGACACTATCTCTCTTTTATGCATATGGATACACTGATTAAAACTCAGCAGAAAAGCAGGTAATAGGAAAACAAAAAGACAACATTATGGAACACTTTCAGCCATAATTTTTTATTATATATTGAGGAGCATTTAATTATCTTATTTCATTTAATTAGCCCCACTACTTAGGTCAATTGTTTTTTATTGATATGGCATGTTAGCAACTTCGCTAATTAGCGCAAAACAGCATCTCTAATCTAAATGTCTTGTCTTGATCAAAATAATTTCTTCCAGTTTTTCACTTTCCTGAGACTTTTTATTTATTTCACAATCTTTCCAATAATATATAAAATATTTTGGCAGGGAGTGGCTTGACACGAAATTTAGCATTTCACTCCCCCCCCCAACTTAAAACAATTTCTAAAGAAAAAGTGTTTACTTTCTAACATGTTAGAATCAGAAAGTATCACTCCACCTTTTGTAGCTTTTAGAAATTCTACTTTTTCTTCAGAAAGAAAGCATTTAAGCATTCATTATCTTTACGACTTTAAGCACAATTTGTCAGCATTTACACATTTAGTCTAGAAGAAAAACAGCAGCGTTTTGTCACTCCAGGTATTGTACTTCAATGGTTTTGGTATCCGTTCCGTACTGATCTGTTTTAAACCAATGATTTAGCAAATCTGACAACTCTAACAGAGTATAGATGAGCTCAAATTATATAGAAGTTTTAGTGCATAATATTAATTTCCAGTTAGGCAGAAACAGAGCTTATTAGAACAGAGACTTTATGGAAATGTAATTGATCAAAAAAGATTTTTTTTTAATGCATGAGGTAATTTTTGATATTTTTCTTTAAAGACATAACACATTTTTGGCTCAATAATTTCTCGTATTTTTCAAATATGTATTTGGTATCTCTGTACCAAGGAAAATTAAAATTTTACCAGTTGGCACTTTTTCAGCTTACCAAATACCAATACTTTTGCAAATTATTTCCATGCTTTTTTGAGTTGTTGGGTAATCTTTATAATACGTGTGTTTGACTGTGTTGGCACTTCAACAGATGAAGTAACTTGTCATTGTGCAATTAATGTTCCCCCCTAATTTGAGAATAAATGTATTATTAATATGTATGACCCTGTGCTCCCATATATGCATGATCTGTGGAATAATAAGACTTCCTACCTACTTAAAATACTAATTTTAAAACTATTTAAAATATAAGTTCCACAGTCCTTGCCCTGAAGTTTAATTTAACCACTTTTTGTGGTGACACAGTGGTGTTTTCTTTCCACTTCAAGTCGGTCACGAACTGGTAACAGGCATCAATTTGAACTAGATTTTCATCGCCTGAGCCATTGCATTAGACATATCCTGATATCCACAGGAGGGCAGCATGGTTAAATTAAGGGAGAAGATAGGAATGTGATTATAATGTAGCTAAATGAATCTCACATTTAATTGTTTATATTGGTTTGAGAAAGCTTTTCTGATTTAGAAGAGTGCGTATTTTCCTAGCCTAGACCGAAAAGCAACTGCATGTTAATTTTAGAAGGTTCCAAGTGTAACTTCTCAGGAGCTATAAAAGTGAAGTTTTTCTCAGTATATATACAGTCTATTTTAGAAAAAGGTTTTTAAATATTTCATGTGGGAGTTATTAAAGCCCAGTTGGAAATTTAGCTCTGCAAATTCTAATAAAATCTGCTATTGTATTTTGGTAAATGAAATATTTGGAGAGTGGAGGTAGCTATTCCAGCACGTTTAAGGGACACTGGAACTACTCTGCTCTCTAACTCCTGACTGAGTTATGGGAGGAAATTAGTCCTTTTATATATGTATGTCTAAATATATATATAAACACACATGTAAAGCTCTGTTTGGGGAAAGGGATTGAAAAATCTCAATCTCAGATTTGAACAATAATCAGTAATCAATACTAAAAAGATTAATTATATTTTTGTTCCACGTAAATTGATCAACAAAACACTCCTGTAAGACATTTTGCCCTTTATGTTCTATACAGATAAATGCTATTTTTAAAAAACTATTTTTAAAACTGCAAATAATTAGAAACCACTCAAATCTCCCCTCCCATCCAATTCATCAGTGTTACAACATATTTTCTCTTAGACTTTAGAGATTTTTTTAATTTTATTTTTATGTAACAGCAGTTTTGCGGTTGACTATCGCTTTAGTATTGCTATTTTGGGGAGACAGTTGCTTATCAAAGCAATCCTGTGCAGCAGGAATGGGCTGACCCCAGTAGATGGCTCTGATGCTCCCTCACAGGTGGTAAATTCTGTATTCCTGAGGTCCTTCTTCTGCAGCTCCAAATGCAAATTAGCTCCAGTTTAATAACTTTAGTGCAAGAACAGTACATTTGAATGCTTTTATTTTCTATTTATTTGTTACAGTAAAGAACTTTTGACAAAGAGCAAATCCATGCTATTGTTTCAGGCTTCTATCTGTCTTGTGTATCACTTTCTTTGGTTTTGTGGAACCACCAAAACCATTTTCAAGACATTCATAGCATATTAACAGTTCTTTAGGATTTTTATTTTTGTCCTCCAAATTATTTTAATCCATTTTAAAAATCCTGAATTCTATGAAGGGGCGCTAAAGTACATTCCTTAAAGTGGGTATATTTCTCCGTGGTGCAATTCTGTCGTTTCCTAGAATAAATCCTGTGGAATTCAGTTTTAGATTGATTGTTTCTGTGTGGCATTTCCAAGAGTAATCATCCAATCGTGTTAACAGTTCTAATGTGAATTATTGCCCACTGGAAGCTCTCTCCTCCACTGCCGCAAGGCAACCGCTAAATAATACTGATAGGGGTAAGTTTCAGAGCAAACTGAAAGAGCTGCTTCTAGGCAGGGGTAGTTAAGATGGTGGAACTGTGCTACTAGGTGTAGATTTTGAAAGTTCAAAAGGGTTGAGAAAACCACTATGGAAATTCGTTGAAAGAAAAATCCATTAACAAGTAGTAAATACAGAGACACTACTTCTAGATAAAGAAACTCCTAGAGCCAGTAATAGCATGAGTATAGGAGAAAATTCTGGAGATGCGTGCTTCTGCCTGCTTCCATCCAGTCGCTGCTTCCCTCCGCATCCTGTTGAGAACCAAGTGTTGGCCTGAATGTCTTTTCGGGTGGCCACTTCTTTCTTCAAAAGAAAGAGCTAAAGTGACATGGAATCAGAAGTCTTTTTGTTTCTTTGGCATCTTTAAAATTCTACATGTATTCTGTATAGGAACCTTTCTTAACATGGATAGTTTCAGAGAGCCGGTTGGCTGGGCCACACGATGAAAACTTTCTTCCTTGTTCTTACTCCTGTATGGTCATCACAAGGCGGCCAGGAGTGTAAAAGTACTTTTTTGACTCTAACTTTTGATGAAAGGATCACCTACCGTAGTCGTTCTGCACTGGTAGGTTTTCCAAGGTAGAGTGTCAGATTAGCCTTATCGTCTGGTGCCAAATGTTCATCGAACCTGGTATCACGTCGCCCAGTGTGGCCAGCAGCAGCTGACTGGGGAAGTTTGGAAGAGTGGTCTCAGTGCTCCTTCACACTCCACCCGTCTGCAGAGCAAGGACTTTCTGAGCCAGATACGGTTCTTTGTGTATACCAACATTCAATGCAATTGAATTTCTCTTTCACAAAACTGTCCAGGAACGCCTAAAATGCACAATGAAATGTAACTAATTTGAGTTCATGGAAACAAGCCATAACAGTTGCTTTGCTGTGTGAGAATGGAAATTAGTGCCTGGCACTATTCCTACATTCCTTAGAGGTGCCAGAAATGCAACAGAGTCAGTCTGCACCACTGACACAGGCAGCGTCGTGTGTTTTGCTGCTGTTGTATGCTGGATGGAGCGAGAAGTGCTAAGCATTGGTTCCAATGTTTACGTGAAGTCTGGTAGATTAAAAGGGCATTTTCCAATGTCTGAAGTGTCAAAATTTTAATCCAGAAGACAATGACTTAGTTCCCAATAAAAAGCTTTTTATTTCTGCAATGTGGGGAGAGGCTGCCATTTCAAAGAATGTATATTGAATCCAAGAAGATAACTGCATTTTGCCCAGAGTTGCTCAAATTGTACTCTAGCACATTTCATTCTAGATTGCTGTGTAGTGGTGCAATGGAAAAGAAATTTTTTTTCTATGAAGTGTGCCAGGCATTTTGAAATCTTTACAGTCAACATACTCTCTGTTCATTAGCAGCTAAGTTCAGTCATTGCATCCACAGAAGCTTTACCTCACAGAACTGACCGGAAAAAGCAAACTAATATATATTATTCTGATTTATGCTTTAGAATGAGTACTTTGGTCAGACTGCAAACAACAAACATTTTCCGTGAATGTCACATTATCTCCTTTTCACGATGCCTAGGTACACAAAGCCTCCTTCATTTCACCTATTTTCAGGCAACTGCACTGCCTAAGTTTGGAGTCTTGGCACTGCCGGGGTCTGTTTATAGCAAAGGAGCGGGAAGGGTGCTTCCAAAGGGGAATTTGCAATCTCGGAAGATGAAATATGCCCCAAGTAGTTTACGCTGGATCCATACCAAGTGCAAGGGAAACATCGTCACTGAAAGTGACACAGAGGAGTTGCAAAGACAAATGTATTTAATTTGCTGTTTCCTTTTGGAGCATTTTCTTTCCTATTTTTTTAATTCATGGATGATTTGCATGTTTTGATACATGGAGTAAAAGGGCTGAACAGCTTTACAGGCTTCTGAAATGCATTTTCCAGCGTCTGGAAGATACGGGCTGGTATGAGGCTGTCCTGAATGTTTCTTTGGCAGCATTGAGACCTTGGGTTCTGAACAGCTCTGGCTCTTCTCCACCCTGGTTTCCCTCCCACAGAAGTGAATGTGATGCTGCTGACCCCCCTCGCTGCATGTGTGGTGAGGTAGTAGCTACCTGCACTTTATAAAGCACTACTCAAGCGTCACACAACGTTCCTATTAAGAAAATAACGAGATGTAAGTTAGGACTTGTTGAACTGATTTGTTTCAAAACTTCAGTGATGTTTTAAAACGGTGCTTTTAATGGAATTATTTCAGGGATTTTTTAAAAAATCCAACTCTCAAGAATTTTTAAAAGTGGTTTAAAAGTACCATAACATTCTGAATATGTATCTTCTGTGTGCACAAATGGAAGGAAAGTGCTAGACTAACTCATTATCATAATTTCTGTGCTTCACTGAAAATCACAAATAGGGGTACTAGGTGTGACATATTTTCTCATGCCTCTGATGGATAAGAGGTACCTCTTTATACTAATCCATAATAACTTTAAAATACCTACTAGTAGTGATGACATCAAATGTTATGAACATACTTAGAACTGACAATATTTATGATGGAAATACATGCATCTCGTTCTGCTTATATGTGTTATTACAAAAAAAAAAAATACAAGAGTAGTTCTGCTGAGGTCTGTATTCTTTGTGAAACTGAAGTTACTTCAGTTCAAAAGTAGCTTTCTAGAGGGTGAAAAGAAATACGTAAGCTGCCAAAGGTAGCCAAAGCCAAGTATCATTCCTGAACGAGTTCACTGCTCTCACTTGCCTCGGCCACTCTTCCCAAAAGGGGGCTGTTTTCAACACTCCAGAATCGGAGTTGCTTCAGTTGGCAGCTTAGTTCATTGATTTGTTTTACACCAGTGTGACACTGAGCAGGGTGTTTTGACTGATTCCATCAATGGCAGTGTATGACCTAGAAGCAAAAGCAGATTTTTTTGTATTAACAGGTTCTTGGCCATTTGGGCTTTCTAGATGACAAACAGTATCACCGCCTGTCTGGAAGAAGGGTCACCAGTTTTTCTAGTTGCAACGTCATGTGCTTCCAGTGAGATAGAGGTGTCTGGGCTAGATGCCTAGGAGGTTTCTGGATTCCCAGGATGCTTCCGAGTTGATGTGAGGTCTGGCAATGTAAAGAACTCTTTCCACAGCCAAGCCGCCTGCTCAAGGGAGAGCAGTGCAATTGAAACTTTTCCTACTACATCAAGATTAGCATTTAAATTCAGATTTTCGCTTTTAAAAGCGACCTTGGTTGTTGCTGCTTACTGCGCTTTGTTTCACATCACGGAACAGCTTGTGTTCACAGACTGTTATCGTTTCAGATGAAATTGAACCAAGAGATGGGCTCCAGGGGTGCACTCGTATATGCTGCAGCCACTGGTAGCTGTTTGGTCCATGGGCTCAGATCAAAGTGAGCTGCATCAAAAAGCACAGAGAGTGGATGTCTGCTCCTCAGCACCAGCTGCTTCGCAGTTTACATTACAATTAGATTACATTAGAATTGGAGCACTTCCTACATATATGTTGCATCTGAAGGATTTCGTTCTTTTGTTGCTTGGAACTCTCTAAAGGCTAAAGGATGTTTTTCTTTCTTGACAAACACTCCCACTTTACATACCAAATAGGTTTCATGATATGACATAAATTGGACTAATAATTCTCAAGTTGCCATTGCAGTTACTTCACAGGTTCTGTAAGTACTGGCATGCATATTCACAAACGTTGAAGCGCTCTGGAGAGCAGTAAGATACCACTGTTAAAGAATCTAGGGATATCTGATCTGCCAGTGTACCAACAACCATTTCGACTCTAAGTGAAAAGTTGTTTAGGGGGGAAAAAAATCCCCACAGGTTCTCCCGTTCATATTATGAGTATCTTGCTCATTGGAATAAATGGAACTGTTTTCTGTAGCTGTGCTGTTTGTATTACTTGACATTCTTCAACATTTCTTTATCCTTAGGCAGGCATAATTACAGTAGAAGTTTACGCTGATATTTTTTCATTCCATCTGTTGAAGGCTTATTTAGTTCTCTTTCTCAAGAGCACAGAGAGTACTAATGTGAATCCGAGAATGTTTACAGCTGGGTTTCTTATGACCCAGGTCATATTGTTGCCTTGAATCAGTTTTCTCTCTCGTCCTCAACTGAAGACAAAAAAAATGGCTTAATCCTGCGGGGTTAAATAAAAGAAGGAATGCGGTACAGGGAAGATTCCTTTTATGCAAGCGTGCAGGGATGCCTGAAAGTGCCTGTGGGCATTTGGTCCCCATTGGCTCTCACAGCGAATGCAATGATGCCCACAGATAGCCTGTATTGTTGTCAGTTAAATGGGATCATGAGTGTCTGAAAGGTGTTTGAGAATGAACTGAAAATCATTTTCACAAGTGGATGATTACTTCTGCCACATGTTAACCGAACTCTATCAGAGTGGCCCAGATTTTTGAGACTGCATTAATTGCTCTTTCAACCTTGACTGAGGTTTCTCTTTAAGAAAGGTCTTTGCTGGACTAAACTGCTACACGTATTGATTTTTCTTTCTATATTTTTTTCATTGTTTGTGATAAATGAAGCCTTTTACAAGTAGAGAATTTATCATTCAAGATGTAGATAGATTGCTTCATTCCTTAGAATAAAAAGGCCAGTCTAAAAATGATCTCTGTAGAAGTAATAAGTCCTTTCCCATTTCCCCAGCAGTGAATAGCTCCGGTATTCCACACTCAATTATGTTTTTCAGCTATTCATTAGTCCTGATTTTTTCATCAAAAAGTAGAACCCTGCACTCTCGCAGCATGGACTTAGAGCAAATAAGCTGCCATCTTCTTTCCTGTGTATGCCATCGCATAATTGAAACTGAACTATAATATTTGGCAATATGGTTTTGCATTTTTGTAACACAAGGAAATATACTTGGAAAATATTCCACCTTTATATATTTAAAATATAATGATGCTCAGACTTTTTAAAGAAAATGGTTGTTTAGTTTGTTTTTTCGTTCTATTTCCAGAGGAGAAAATGATACTGAGACAACACGATGTATAAAACATTTTTATCCAGGTGTTTCTGTCTTTTGTAGTGGAAATGTAATTGCTTGTATTTCTATTTGTTTCCCAGGAAAATAAACTTTAAATATTAAATGTTTACTTTCCTACCATATTATAAGCATTGTGAGGTATAATCAGGTAAATGTGTGACTTCACACAAATCCATTTTTTACTTTTTAATTCGGGAGTGAGTGAAGGAAAGCAGTAATAAATAATAACTAAGAAAAGAAAATTGTAGTACTGTTCTTAAGAGTGAAAGTCTTAGGAAAGTGATTGCATAGTTTGTCCATTTGGTTGCATTTTCATATTACTACAAATTGTGTTAGAAAATACATTGGTGTAGCACTTAATGACTAAACATGTTTGATCAAGGTCCTGTTTTCTATGTGCTGTATAAAAGCAGGTGTGTTAGTCTTAAGGTACTGGAAATTATGTAAGTAATATAAAAAGACCAAACATATACATACTAACTATAAATATGCTTTATAATATGCACATGTACAGATATATCTGTTATGCATACATGTCTTATTTATTATATTAATATATTTTTACAGAATAAAAGTCTGCCATCTGTATCTGTTTCTACGTACATCAGAAAACCAATCTTTCCTAACTTCTTGTCAGTCTACTCATTAAACACTCTCAAAACACAGTCTTAAAGAGAAGTCAAAATAGATCTATTTAGTAATAAGCAATTGCAATTTCAGTGCTTAGATACAGGGGAACTACTTCAGTATTTTCCTTCTCAGTGTTTAGGTGACCTGCAATAATTAAACTCTGGAACCCAAACTGGAGTGAGAAAAATTGTGGCGAAGCGTGTGGTTAATTTTTAAAAATAAGGAATTGGCTACTTATGAGTATCAGCTTCCCCTTTGTATTGCACAGAGTATTTTATCTAAAGAAAGGTACAGTGTTTGAAGGAATGGCTGTTGTGTGTTTCTTGTGGCTACTGAGGGTTTTTAAAGCAGTCTGAAGAATTAACACTATGCATTTTGTGAGCATTTTTTTGGATGGAGGGAGTGAGCAAGCCTTATAGATGAATACAGATACACATATGGGTAGAGAAATAGGCTGCAGTTCTGTGAGCTTGTAACTATGAGGGGTCTGGTCTGGTCTGTGGTACCGACATTTACCTGAGACCCATGAAAAATTATGCAATTCCCCATCTTAAAAATAAAACATTCTTCAACTTAGCTCTAGGACTTTGGAACCTGTTAATCTTTTAATTTTCTGCTCCAGTTGTGAAACCCAAGTGTCATTTAATTCTGGAAACTGGATTTCGTAGACTTTTCCTCTTCTAGACATTAACTACAGTTTTTGCAAATCCTAGGTATTACTGTCCAACTTTAACAAGGTTCTTAGGTCATAGAATCATAGAATACCAGGTTGTAAGGGACCTCAAGGATCATCTGATCCAACCTTTCTTAAAAGCACACTCTAGACAAGATGGCCCAGCACCCTGTCCAGCCAACTCTTAAAGGTTTCAAATGTTGGGAAATTCACAGCTTCTCTGGGAACATTATTCCAATGGCTGATTGTTCTCATTGTGAAAAATTTTCCCCTTGTGTGCAGTTGGAATCTCCCCTGAAGTAACATGTGCCCATTTCCCTTTGTCTTTTCCATGTGACTCCTTGTAAAAAGGGAGTCTCCATCTTCTTTGTAGCCACCCTTTAACTAGTGGAACGTGGTGATAAGGTCTCCCCTAAGCCTTCTTTTCTCAAGGCTGAACAAGGCCAGTTCTCTCAGCCTTTCCTCATATGGCAGGTTTCCCAGCCCTTCTGGGAAGGGTGGCCCTTCTCTGGGGTAAATGCTTCTTTAGTTACAAAACTTTCTAAATATTCAAATAAACCCTAGTAGGCCCTTTTTTTGGTACCCCTTCTGGCATAGCCCTTACTTCTCTTCTTTCTTTTGATTGAATTTATAATAAACACAAAACTAAGAAGTTAAAAAGAGCGTGGCAGGATCTGGACTAGTCAAAGAAAGCTACATCACATGGTAATAATGTACATAAAGCCAATTATCCTCTCTCTCATATGAATAAAAAGCAGAGTAACCAGGCCAGGCAGAGCTTCAAAGCAGGTGTAGCAGGACCTGAAGAAGGGCAAGATATCCGTGTCATAGTAGTGAGGGAGGCGTTGTGTGGTTTGGTAAATAAGTGTTGCACCGAACCTTCATGGTTGACAAAAATTTGTCCTTTGTGATACCTAAGGCAGTAAAGAATATTCTTAAGTGTATGCCCAGGACACGTGGGGAAAAAAGTTTTGCCTGTACCTACCACATAAGATATTGGTTGATTGCTGGTTTTCAACTGAGTTCAGAACCACCGGACAACAGAGCCCCAAAAGTCATCACAAAGGAGAGGGCAGCAGACCCTGACTTCAGAGGCACCTGTTCATCTACCAACCACCCATCTCCGATCCTAGTCATTATAACTTCTCCATAATATATGTGCCAGCGTCCTCCGGAGAGTGCCCTGTGAAGCCAGAGTTCATGGATCTGAACAATTTGGATCTTTGTTCTGCCTTTGTTAAAAGCTGGCCAGCCCAAAGGGACGTCTCACAGGTGATATTTTGCTCTCCTATAAGAGTTTGAGCAGCAGATCCTTACCACTTGTAGGCTCTTATGTACAGTCCCACAGCTCATCCTTTTTCTCTTGCTGTCTTTGTTAACAACAGTGCCACATGACCACAGTGACAGAAAAAAGGTCACTATAATGCCACAAAACTTGCTGCTCCTTCTTTGGTAATGGGAATGCTTTCTCTACCACCAAACAGTATCAACACCTGTGGTTTTATCATCTCACTGGTAGATACTCCTGATTACATCATCTGATTCAAAGCCTGGTAATTGCCAAGGTGACAAGGTGTGTTTTGTAATGTAAGAGTAGTGAAGGGCCTTTTTGGGAAATAAGGTTCTAGTTTACCCTGGAAAAAAATTTTAATCTTGTTTGTCTTCTGGCATTTTGTTATTTGAGCATTTTCCCAAACTGACATTGTGACTGACTTCTCACAGACTAGAGAAACACTAGCAAAGCTATGGAAACGGAATGGAAAAAAAAAAGAAAAACCCACGTTGGGGAGTTTAACTTTTCTAATATTTAGTATTTCTGTGTAGTCAAAAGTGTTACACTTTAAGCTATTGATCTATTTTCAGAGGTAATTGGTGAAATATAACGTTAGCCGTCTTAAACATAAGATCATTTGTTTCTGCTTTTTTGTCATATTTTGAGTGAAAAGGAATATCTCTGCATATTTATGGTCTGAGTAAATAGAAGGAAAAAATCACTTCTTAGATGTGACAACACTGAAAAAGAAGTAGGTAGACCAAATAATTACACTCATTTGTATTGTGTCCTCCTAATATCATGCTTCTTATTAATGGGAAAACATTCCCTTTATTGTTTCCTCTGCAGATATTTGTATGCTCTAGGACAGAAGGTTTGGAAGCGGTGGAAAAAACGCTACTTTGTTCTTGTTCAGGTTAGTAGTGTGTCATGAAATTTCATTAAAAAGTACGCTCGGACTATCAATTCTCTCACGTGTGGTTTCTGGAGCCATTTGTAAATTGGTATCTTAAGGCAACATATGCAGCATTACTGCAAACTTCTTGCAGCATAAAGACATCCAGGGTATTTTTTTTTTAATTTAAATATGCAGTAAACAAAAATGTCACTGAGTTTTACATTTATAGAAATGAGTCCCTACACTGAGCAATGTGTCAACTGAAACCTACTGATTTTTGGATGAAATTGTTGTGACCTTGAAACAATCTTCTGATTGTTTTTCTAGCAGTGCTCAATTTAAAATCCTTATATTTCACAAAGTGTATTGTACTTACTGTTTCATTTATTCTTTCTCAACAAAGATTTTCTGCCTTTAAAATTAAATAAAAACAACAATAGTTACTATTAAGAAGTCTTTTGTAAATATTTTTGAATAATCCTCTTTTTTGTTGTTGTTCTTCCTTGCAATATTAAATTGGGTAAAATCTTATTATCTAGTCATGATAGAAAATCTAGTGCAGCAATTTTTATTGACCTCAAAAATTACCTGGTCTGATATTGCTTAACTTTTTGTCCAAACATAGAACTGTAAGTATTTTCACATGCTTGTAAATGGTGACAATAACATGAAATTAATTGAGCAGGAATAGAAAAGTAGATTTTGAGTGGTCAGAACCGAGGAATTAACAACTTTTGTGAATATTTTACAAAATCATTATTTTCTGTTTGTGCCTGCCTTTAAATGCCAGTTAAAAATTTGTTGTTCTTCTGAGTCAGTTCAGAGAATGCTATTCTTCTGCTATTCTTTGGTTTGTGACAGGAAACAGTTAAAGTGTGAGTCTCCATAAACATCATACAAAGGATGTTAATGAGACTTTTTTAACAATGAAAGCTTCTAAAGCTACTTTACAGAAAGCCTGACTCTTTTCTCCACCATTTTGTCAGCCACACTGACCTGGTCTCTTTCCTACTCCTAAATAATGAAACTTGTAAAGATGTAAAAAAAAACCAAACCGGAACAAGATCTTATGAAGTTAAAAGCTGAGATTATTTGCATGTTATTGTTGCTAAGCTTGATGTCAATACGGTGTTCTCCCTGGCTTCAATGGGAATCGGCTTGCATATTGATAATCAGTGAGCAATGGTTTTAAGGTTCAACAGGATCTTCTGGAAAGTTCACTGAATTTGTTTTGGTTCTGGTTGTACCAAGGTCCTCTCTGAAGGGAGGAAGACTTTTTGTGACTTTATTGATTTGTAAACGTTGGGAAGACCTCTGTGTGGGATAGCTGTTAAGGCATGGATGTGAAGGGAAAGTAACTTTAAAGTTACTGGAAAAAAAGAAAGAAAAAAAGGCAGGCTAGAATGGTCCCTTGCCTTTCATGCTTTTCTTTCACACTCCTCCTACTGTACATCCCCTCCCTTCCACACAAAAAAAAGATCTTGTTCTCTTCCTCTAAGCCCCGGGCATCATCTGAGTTTTAGTGCACACCTAAGAGAAGCGTAGTCTTTCTGTGCATGTAATATGGAGCCACCTGGGAGACCAGCTTATTCCAGCCAAGTTAATTTTAACTATCTTCTGCTTTCTATGCTGAAATTGAAATACTGGAGGAGAATATTACAGGAATTTTCCAACTGTGATGGGATTTAGAAGTCTATTTGATTTTAAAGCAGCTATCAACTCAATAAAGCTATAAAAAAATACTGTGTTAAATCAATATTTACTGTCCAGACAGCTCTAGCTCATTTATATAGTCCAGCTGTGATATATACACTGACAATAAGCTGAAGTCAATACGTGTGAAATAAGCATTCAGTAATGAATATCAGTCTGTTCTATTGATACATTATTGACATATTGATGAGTCTTCCTCTATAGATTACCTTTTAGCTTACGTTAGTAAAATATTAAGGCCATGAAATTCAGTTGTAAGACAGAGGCTATCAGTATGATTTACACATGCTTTGGAAATTTAACTCAGGTGTGAAATTAGATGAATAATGTTGATTTTTCAGGAGCGTGGTGTGAGTAATGTGCATCTTTGTTACCGCTACACATATTAGAAGTTGTTAGTGGTTTGTGAAAGAGCAGCTCAATGTTATAGGAAAGTTCCAGAGTCTGGACATTTTAACCTCTTCATTATATTTGCTTTTCTTCCTTTTGCAATTCAGTCATTTCTCTAAAATTGTTCATTTTTATTCATTTCAAACTGGAAAAAGACAGGGACATAATATGTTAGCTAAAAAGCCTCAACTGGATGTACCATGTTTATGGTTTCACTTCTGTCATTTGATCTGTTCTAATGTTTGAAACTTCACTCATTTGTTTCATGGATAATTTTTTTATAAACACCCCAGCTATGCAGGCTAGTTCTTGCTGCTGAACCCCTGAAGCAGGCTGCCCAGTGATGGCCTGTAGCAGGGACCACAGAGGCAGCCTCAGGTTGGCAATAATGGTTTCTCCCGGCACAGCGAACATGGGGTCTTTCTGCCCCGTGGGGACATCCCCGAGTGACACTGCTCAGAAATCACGTCCACATTTCTGTGCGCACCTCTCTGTCATGCACGTGCAGGTTGTTGGTTTTCCACTTCATTACAAAAAAGTAGAACAGCTGCTAGCCGGGTGTTCACTTCTCTGGAACATTATGAAGTTCAGATAAATGCAATAGCGGGAAGAGGGGCGCCTTTTCTCCTATCAAGAACTACTATTTAAGAAGGTGGCTTGGTTCTGTTTTGTCTGAAAATATGTTGTACATAGTCCTGACTTTTGAGTACCCATTATTCCATGAAGTATTGATAGTAATATGCTGAATTCCAAGGTAAAACTACCTACAGCTCCATTAACTACCAAAAACACACTTAAACCTATATAAAAAAGTGTAATTTCAGATTGTGCTGGTGCTTCTCTCTATAATAACTGACAGCAGCCACCAATAACGATAAGGGAAAGGGTTAAGAGGCTGCGAATGTAAACAAGCAAGGCAAGTTCTGTATTTCTTTATTTTGTTACGACTTTTTTTTTCCCCAAAACACAGTTTTCTGGAGTCTTCCTATTTGTTGCTTTGGTGGAAATGTCTCATTTTCAACAAAAAGGTGAAGCATAAGACTGATTTTGACAAGAGTATCTTTTAATAAGTCGTTCCTTTAAAATAAGAGAATGCATTTGAAATATGTTAGAAAAATGTAAAATCAACAGCATTATAATCTCTGTGTTGTTATAGGGGTAAGGTTAAAAATGACCGAAGACACATAGCCCAGCTCCTCCACAAGCTGATCTTCAAAAACACAGAGTAGCTGAAGGAATCAGAAGCTGGGCAACCTGTGCATTTCCACAATTAGTGTCTGCTAGCTTCCTTCTTGATGGCTGAATTTGTCTGTACAGTGTGGTTATACAGAGTTGCTGACATGTAAATGTCAGCCATGTGGGTGCTTGTCCGGTTATCTCGTTCAACAAAATTGAGTAATTTGAAGAAAGTTTTTGCTGTGGTGCCAGGTATCAAAAATTAAATCTGTAGGTTCAGTTTACAAGAAAAGGAGAGGAGGGAGGGAGCTCGCACGAAGTGCGCGCGAAGGATTTAGAAGTGCGTGACTAACAAACGGCTGCTGCCGTGCTTGGGCATGAGGGCAAATACGGTTTTTGGGAATACAAACAGGGAAATACCAAGCAGTAGCAGAGGAGACGTTGCTAGCTGGGCCCAGGAGAGATGACATGGGCAGGGGTTGAGCCCTGTGCCAGCGCCCCGAGGGGACCACGGCCCCCGACTGTCCCTGCCCGGCCCCCCGGGGCCTCCCCACCCTGCCCACAGCCCAGGACCCCGTTTCAGCCCCCTGGGGCCATCAGCCCCTGCCCCAGCAAAGCCTCCGCGGGGCCGGTCTCCAGCTGCCCACAGCCCTGCCCTGCCCGGCCATGGGCACCGCCGGGCCGGGCCCACCCGTGGGCCCACGGCCCAGCCAGGCCTCGGCCTGTGACCGGGGAGGTGCCCCCTGCCCTGGGCTGGGGCTGCCCCAGTGCCCCCAGCTGGGCCCTGGCTGCCAGGCCCTGCCCTGCCAGCCCAGGCGTAACTCAACGCCTTTAAGCCAAAATACAGTCATTTTCTAAAAATACGTACTATAAATGAAAGCAGAACTACGGGCTCAGTGCAGAAACAGGGAGGTGAAACTCTGTCCTGTGTGTCACGCTAGGGGAGAGGCTGGCTGGTTGTAGTATGCTGACTGAGCAGTTTGGTCGATACCACAGAACCAAGTATTTCCCTTACCAAAACCTAACTTGCTTCCTTTCAATTTTTCATAAAGCAACAGCCCAAAATACGGTGTGTTTCAGGAAACCGCAGAGAGATGTGTTTGTGCGTTTGTTTTCCCTTCCTTTTGGCAGGAAGGGGAAAGAACACGGTTTTACACTGTAAATATTTCTGGAAAAAAAATGCTTTTTTTTCAGCACAACTGAAAGCTAATTTAAGCAGTGGTAAATGTGTTACATAATTGTGGAATGGAATTCAGCAATTAAGAAGCCTTCTCTTATTCAGGTTAGCCAATACACATTTGCAATGTGCAGTTACAGAGAAAAGAAATCTGAGCCTCAGGAACTGATGCAACTGGAAGGATACACTGTGGATTATACTGCTCCTCACACAGGTACTTTTCATAATTTTGAAGTACAATATGTTTGTGTAAAACAGATGATTCAATTTGCTCGTTTTGATTTAGCAGCAAAAAACCCCAAGGTTCTTTGGCAGTTATTCCATGAGAATTTTCTGGTGTGAAGAATCATGCCTTAAGAAAGAAGCATGTTGTAAGAAGAATGAACAATAAACTTAGACTAAGGTTGCCTGAAACATTGTAAGACCACATATGATACAGGGAAAAAATTATGAATTCTAGTCAGTCTTTCCCTCTTCTCTCTATTTTTGATGGTAGAGTCATGTGGCAGTGTACTGTGAGGCATATTCATAAAGGATGTAGAAAAGAAGGTGAATGATGACAGTACTTGCTAAAGACAGATTACTCAGAGAAATAAAAAATAAATGTGAAGATATCAGAAAAATCTGCACAAGTTAGTATTAAAATGGCAGAGAGAAGTCCAAGTTACACACGTAGAGGGAAATGATTCTACTTTACATATGCAGTGGAGGGTTATGAATTTAAGAGGCTCCTAAAATATTAAAGAGTGATCTTTGGAAACATTGTCTCAATGTTTACAATAATTGAGAAGGCAAGCAATGCTCAGAAGGTGTTTGGAAGGTCAAAATAATGTTATCATAAAAATACCCCCGGTGCAGCCACATTGACTGTTGTCTGCTGTTCTGGTTACGCACTCTCAGAACAAAACACTGGAATGACAAAAGGGACCAAGGAAGGAGCAGCAACACTGATAAGAGATATGGAGCTGTTTCTATTCAAGAAGAGATGAAGTTGATGGGGAGTTCCACCTAAGAAAATGATGCTGAGAGGGAGGATATGTTGGAGAAATGCAAAATAGCATATGACATGGAGAAGATGAATAAGAATTAAATTGGAATTGAATTGGAAATGGAATTATGAAAGTATTTTCTCCTGTGACTTCTACATTTATTCTATTTACATATTACTTCCATGTATTACCTTTTGATCGTTATAGCTCTAGGTTTTATCGTATGTCTAGGTCATAAATACCTATAAAATGTTTTAACACCCGCTCCCCCCACCACCCACCCACACGGAGGAAAAACAATGATGTAATAAACATTGATAGCGATTTAGAAGTAATTAGTATTTATTAAGATTACCTTCCTATTTCCCGCTCCAGGTCTTCAGGGTGGTCGAATGTTTTTCAATGCTGTTAAAGAAGGCGATACCGTGATATTTGCCAGTGACGATGAGCAGGATAGAATACTCTGGGTTCAAGCCATGTATAGAGCCACAGGTCAATCGTATAAGCCTATTCCTGCAAGTCAAGCCCAGAAGATGAATCCTAAAGGAGGAAATGTCAACACAGATATATCCCCACTTTGTAAGTCTGCTTTCTTTTTCTTTTGTGTCTTTGGTTTTGGTTTTAGTTGGTAAAATATGTAGCAGCTTCCTCAATGAAGTTTAATTAAGCAGAACTCATTCACTAGGGAAATGTGCCTAGCAGTTTATTATTAGCCAGAAGCTCTTTAACTCAGATTATTATTACCAGTGAGGGAAATCCTGACTTGCAGGTCATTATTTTTATTATAATCCATGAAAATACAGCAATTAGCTTCATATTCATTACAGTTGACCCATATATTATCATGGAGATGGTGGTTGGTTTACATTATATTTTCCAGCAGCCAGCCAGTGTCGTGTTGAATAGAAAAGCATCAATCTATTCTCAGAATTTTATAGATTTAGGTCAGCTTTATCATACATTGTATATATTAGTTATCTAAAAATTGCCATGCAGACAGTACATCGTAAGCTGAAAGGCTGCTGGATTTCTGCACTCCCCTGTGTAATACTAAACTACATGTGAAAAAAATTGTAAAAAAAAAATCAGGTTTATGTTTTCCTCATCTTTCTTTGAGGAAAATGTTGTTTCAAGATAGATAGCATAGATTAACCATATCTTGACATTTTCATATAATCTCTTTGAAAGTATTCTGTCATGTAGATATCTGCACATAGGAAGCATATATGATTTTTTTGTTGTTCTGCAGGCTGAGTGCAATCCAAGGATTTTTCTAACAGCCATCAAATTTTTACAATGTCATATGACTGTATACAATAATCCTTCATTATCATATATCTCTATATGTAGAGTGATAGAAGGGAGATATATGTTTTAGACTCAACTTGGTTTAATGTCTGAAGTCTATAGCAGGTTGAACAAAAACCATTCTCCTCCGTCAGTCCTGCTATCACTCTGTCTCATGGCCTTCCATTCATCCTGTAATCTTTTATCATTTTGCTATTAGAACACAGTAAAATTTGCTTATTATATGGCCATAATAGTTACCTAAATCCTGACTGGGATTTAGGACTGTCAAGAACACTGAAAAAACCATAGTTTAATCTCACAAAAGCACTGATATCTCTTGAATTTTTAATTTGAAACAATCTGGAAGGGTGAAGTAACCATTCATCGGGGGGTTGTTAAGGTGAAGGATTTTGTAGGACGTAAGTAACACTGCAAAAGCAAAGGTAGGGCAACAGCTGAGGAGTGCTTCTGCTCACGTTCTCCCAGTTACCTAGATCTGGGCTGGGTACTGGGAGTTCACCGTATTCCCCTCCTAATGTTTCTACTTCATGTGCCTCAGTTAGAAAGTACGAAAGAAGTGACCGCAGTCAGTAGTAGCCAAGGAATTGCTCTTCTTCTTGGACACAAGGTTTACACGGCAGCAAAAGCAACTGGAAAATGCTGACCACAGAGCAGGGAAAAATGATAGAAAGAAAAAGGTACAAAGAACTTGCAAACAGTTGCAAGTTTGGATATACTGAAATTATGTTTTCAGAGCTAAAATTACTGATAGTGGTAAAGAATTAAAAAACAAGATTGACATGTCTTGTTATTACCTGAGACAGTTAAGGTGACTACAGTTCTTAGGTGGAAACCGTAGGAAAGGTGAGGTTTATTTTAAAGGCATTTTAAGGGAAGCTGAAAAACCTCAAAATATCCTGTATTTTTCTGTCATGCTTACCTATCAACTTGTACAAACTGATACGACTGAACTGTATATAAATTAAAAATCCATGGTTAAATTATTGTTTGCCTTTGGTTTTAATACACATGAAGGTGGGTATTTTATAATTAAATCATAGAATTCTTTGCAATAAAGTAACTTGTGGAATTCAACTTAATGTGAGGTTTAGTCTTAAAAGAATCAATGTTTGACTGATTTCTGTAATACCTCCACTTCTGCCTATATGAGGAAGATTTTACTATTCTGTCTTTTGCACTTGAGGTAGAAATGGGCATAATCAAATTAATCAGTTTTTAAGAAGCTGCAAGAACTAGGGTTTGCAGATATAAGCTTAAATAATTTTCTGAGACTCCTGCTCATTTACGTGTACTGTGCTGATTTTCTTGGGGCACAGTTTTACTCCTGAAAAGAATCTATAGCTGTCTTTTTTGTCAGGTTTACATATGTCTTTTCCTAAGAAGTTCATTTTGTTTCCCCTAGAAAAATGTTTGCCTGAAGTTAAGAGTATTTTATTTTTAATCAAGATATAACACCAAGTAGTTGAGAGCTTGTGTATATATTAAGTGGAATTCATTTCCACTTTTCTCTTCTTTACTATGATACATTTTTAGTATTAGGAAATACAGTTATGACCAGAGAATTTGTCAGCTGCATTTTCATGTATTTTATTTTTCAATTAATACATCATGTAAGCATTTTTAGCCAGCACAAGATCAGATTGTTTTATTTTTTTAAGTATACCATACAACGTCCCCTCCACTTACAGAAAGCAGAAAACCAACTAGGGCTTTGCAAAACAAACGTCATTTAATAATATTCAAACCTTGAAAGTCTGTCCCCATCTTCCTCATCCTCTGGGAAGATAAGAAATGCAACTCGTTCATCCTGATAAAATGTGCAAAAGGAACTTTTAATAGCTTGGAAAAATGTAACTATCTTTAAACTGCGGTATATAGAGAAGAATCAACATAAGGAGACATGTTTCAATATTTTTATACATTGTGTTTATAAAGTATCTTCTGTAATCCTGAAATTCTCTTGATAGATAAGAATAGCAACTGAAAGTTGTCATTAAAGAAATTAAAACATCAGATGATGATTAATATGCCACATACCTAGCTGTATTAAGGTTAATTTTTTGCTAGTAATAAATAAATGCTAACATTTCCATTTTCCGTTGCCTTTTAGACAAAATTCTGCCTTCCAAAATTAATGCTACGTTATTAGCTGAAAATGACAACTTGTCAAAGTGCATTTAATTAAACTTTTAACATTTTAACATAATCAAGTGATATGCGTAAATTGCAATAAATGGCACTTTGTTTTCACAGCTTCTACTGTTTTCTATATTCTCAAGTTCAAAACTCTTTAAGAGTTTTTGTATGCTGTGGTAGAATTATTCCTGTGATCTACACCATGAACTCCTTTTGTATAAAAGAAAGTAGCAGAGAGGAAGGAGTGAAAGATTCCTTTTGTTAAAAAAAGGCCATATATTTTGCAGTTATTGGTGCCTTGTTCCACATAAGGTAATTCCGTGTATAAAAGAGTGTTTAAAATGACATGAACAAGATCAACCACCTCAGAGCTGGACCAGAACAAACACATCCAGAACTCCTGAGAAGAGACTAGACCTGTGATTATAAGGAGACAGCCAGGGTCTGACTGATCTTTACAGCAATTATCACAAATGCAGAAAATGGAAATGTTGCTCTTGCACGTGCATAGCCACAGCACTCCAAAAGGCCAACCTGCAGATCTCTGGCTGACCTGAACGTGCAGTCTCTTCTTGTTGATGCTGTATGGCACCTCATGATCACACACCTAATTTATATGAAACTTGATCTTCTGTACTACCAATGAGGCAAATACACATTTAAGTGTGGCCCTGGGATCAAACTACTGTTGTACCTGTCCAACTTCTAAAATGAATACTAGCCGATTTCTTCATTTCTTAGTAAAGTGACTTGGTACTGCATTTTTGTAGTATTAGGTGGCTGCAAAACAAAAGTGAAGACAGGTTTATGTCATCATGGGTCCAAAAAAAGAGACTGCCCTTCATTTCCACTCTTCTGAAGAAGCATGCCGTAATGCAAAGGACAGAGTATTTAAGGATGCATGATTGTAGAAAAGCCAGAAGTTTCCCAAAGACGTGAATATTTCAGGGAAAGACCCAATTACAAATAGATTTATCTGAATCACATAAAGTTGCAGGAGGCGATCCCTCTCTTAATGAGCAGTGTATTAAGAGATCTAGTTGTACAGTTTGAAAGGCTGCTGAAGTGATGACCACTTTTAAGAACTTGGTTGTGATGAAGGAGTAACAGCAGTACACAAGGGGGTAGTCGTGTCTCAATGAAGCAGCACAGAGCCAAACATCGTTCTGGTCCTACATCACCACGAGTTCAGAGATGGTCTCTTTCTGAAAATATCTGCAAATAAGAAAGGAGACAGACAGATACTGGAAACCCAAGTGAGATTAGGAATCATTTGATCTCAGGTATATAGTTTTCCTCATCTCTATTTTGGAATGATGTTGCTTGTCAAAACAGCTCGCAAAAGGAAAATCATTTGAGATTTTGCAGAAACCAATTATAACAGTTTACATAAAAATGCTGGTTAGATCTCATGCACAAAACATCAAATCCTGTTTATTAAGTAGCAAGGGAGTAGCAAAGGGAGTGAAATACAATGGCCATACATTGGTATTACAAGACATCAGTGAAATGAACCACCCATCTGACCAAAAGAGCATCCCGGAGGAAGCTTGTGTAGTCGTTTGAATAAGGCCAGTGGAGCAGTCTGTGTTGTGTAATCAAGAAGAAAGTGCAGGCAACTTGCCAAATGAAGAAATGCTTTGGGATTAGTCATGAAAATATAACATTACCGTTTCCAATCTGTTTGGATATACCAATGATAAGCACTATAAAATTTCTCTTCCTATCAATAGTTTAATGGTATGGGAATAAATAATTAATTTCATATTTCTTTTCAATGTTATTTGTATCACTCTTAGTCTTTGAACTGGCTCCATCAGGGACTCTGTGGGAAAGCTAGAATATGCTTAATATTAAGGCACTGGTGTCGTAATACATACACACAAGAAATACCACTGCTTAACCTTATGGTGGCATTGCTCAGTTTTGGAATGATTGGTAAGGTTCTTGTAAAGCAGTTCTTTTAAAATAGTTCTCAGATGTTTCTATCTGTATGCTCCCTAACGTTAATTAATATTACATCTTTTAGGAAAAAAACAGAAATAAAAGATATTTTTTCATTTGACGTGGTTTTCTCAGCACGTTTGGCAGTTTTATATCTGTCATATACTTTGCCACCTGGAAGAGTGGAGTAACTCGACCCTCCCTGCATGTTCCCTCATTCACCTTCATGTCCCATTCCTGCTTGCCTCCAGCTTATCCCCATCACCCTTTTAGAACGAAAAGGTTAACACTGGCCTCCACCATCTTAGGCAGTCAGTGTCACCTTTATGCTCTCTCCGGTGCTACTCAGAAACATGCAAAGACTAACTAATGCCCTCTTCAAATCTGTCCTTCAGCAAAATACTGGCATCCCATAAGTGTGCGATCCCCAGCCTGATGGTCGGGCCATGTGGGCCAGCTGCTTTCTCGTATTCTGCCACTTTCTCTCCATCTGTTATCTCATTGTCTGATATTTAAACAATAAGGTTCTGGGGACATAGATTGTCTCTTTGGCCTGTGTTTCTAAGCGCGTAGCACTTTGGAGTCCCGGTCAATGATCAGGAGTCGAAATGTTCCCTATGTAAGCCGCCACTATCCGTGTGGAGTGGCACTTGAAGGAATGTAATGCATGTCTTGCCACTGTCTTTTGCAAAGAGCATGTGCACCTTCATCTTCATCCAACCAGTTCCAGCCTCTTCTGTATCAGAGTCATAGTTCTTACCCTACTACTCCCAGTCTCTACATCTTTTTAATCCCTACAATACTGGATTTCTTGTCTCTACCTGCTCTTCTTTCCTGCCTGCCTGAGTTAGTTCAGATTGCTTCCACGATGCTTAGACTCAAGCAGGGATGTCACTGGGAGCCACAAAAGGGAAGAGGTCACCACTTTACAAGGCCAGTTCCTGTATTTCGCCCTACCACAGAGTAAATGCTACAGAAGACGTACTCTCTTCTGGGCTGGAACAGGGCAGAGATGATATCTAGTGATTTGGTTATCGCCGAGAACCACTTGAGCATGTGCCATAACTCTACTGAGTCACAGAGGATGTGATTATTCCAGCCTTTGCAGCTGGGCTAAAATTGGAAGTTTCTTGCAAAGATGGCAAAAGGCATATTCAGGATGCCATTCTGCCCAAACGAATATCCTTGTCTAAAAGAGCACCCAAAGAATTTGCTAAAACTCCTGCAATAGCTTTTGTATATTTTTACCATGGTTTTAAAATACATATATTTGTCCTACCTTGATCCAAAATAATTTGTTAGTTTTTTGGCTGTTTCCAAAAGATGAAATAAATACACAACCTGAAGCAGACAGCGTGACGTGGAAATAGCAGCCAAAACAATGGGTTTGAGTTAGAGGTAACGTGAAAGCAGGGCAGCATATTAAATTAAGAAGGGAAGAAAATGAATTGTGAAACAGCCAAAGTATTGCTGCTTTATATATATATATGTATATATATATCCCCAAATATCTTCCCAATATTTCTCAAGATTGAGCAAGTGATCCTAACTATGTCCCAATATAGCACTGTATATGTCTGTTGCATTTGCATGTAACTTGAACAGGACATCTAAAGCTGATTTGTGTAGAAGAATGAAAAATACAATCACTTTAACAATTTTTAAAAGTAGGAAGTTAAATAATTTTTAAATCACAGTCATATAACATTTATGAATTCCTCATAATCTTTGATCAAGTTCCTATATTTTTTTAATCCATTTTGTTTCAAACAGATATACCAGTTATCTTGTATGTAGATCTTAACAGTAATGTAATGTATTACACTAGATCTATTTTTCTATTATTTCCTGCTTGCCTACAGCTGGCAAAGGTAAGTTTCTATCTGTTTTTCTGTTGTTAGAATATATTTGGTAGCAGATCTTCTGTTACTCTCTGACAATGTTATTCATCCTGTTTAATTCACTTAAAAAGATGGTGATCTGTCATGGATCTTTCTGTAGATTTAGATCTAGGAAGTATGTACATTTTTAAGTAATATTTTTGCTTATTTGCACAAATTATGTAATAGCAGATTCTGCTTTCACAAGGTGCATTGTATTCAATAGGTCACCTTACACAGTGCGATCATCTAGGTGACTCTATCAGTATGTCGAATGTTTCCTTTGCAACATCCAGTCTCCTAATTTCAAAATACTTAACCACTTGTCAATAGGTACACAGATTTTATTTGAAGAAAAGAGACTCTAACATTTGTGTAGTTAACTAGAGGAAAAAAAAATCGAGCCCGTTAAATTGAGAAAGATTCAGCTGTGTATAATTTGTACTTGAGACCAATAGCAGAAAGAAATATTAATCATTTCGTTTTTCTGTAACCTGTTTTACTTTAAATAATGGCTCAGTAAAGCAAATAGCCATATAAGAAGGAAAACTTACAAGAAATGTAGAAACCAGTCACACCTTAAACAGATTGGATTCGGAAAACTTTTATCTGTGTGTGGATCATTATGGAAATTATAGATGACTTCACATTGTAGTTTAGTGCTTTGACTTACGTAGTTGTGTCGATATCAGTTGTTTATCTTTGAATTTATGTTTTTAAAAACATTTAAGAGAGTGCATTTCATGTACCTATGTCAAAAATATGAGCTAAGTTTGTTGTTAACGATAGGCTAGTCTAATGCTCATGGAAATGTTGTTAATCTATGCAATCACGTATGCTTCCAATCCTTAAACCATTAAAAATATATGCTGCTGTTTCTCTGGGATGATCGTCTCATACCTTACACTGTCGATGTATTGTCATACTGTTTATTTGCTACATCCACCTTGGTGAAATCTGTCACATGGATGTGACTCTTGCTTTGACAATGCAAAGCCAAGTGATATGAATTAGTTTCTGCATCTTTCCAGGATGTGATGCTGCAGATCCTTCAGCTTGAATTAAATAATTCCCCCATCCACAAATACAGCTGAAAGTTGGACTTGACATGGATCAATATGATCTGGGGCTAAATTTCTAAATGTGACTGATTATGTTAGCATCATGCCCACAGATCAATATTGAGTTTTATTATGAACCTGACTCTATAATTGGGTTTAATCAATAAACTTTTGTCTCCTTTTCTTTAGAAATTTTAGGTTTGTACTATGCAGGTTTTCAAAATTGCATTTAGGATACACTTAGTTCTATACTTTTCTAGTAACGAATATAAAAAGACCTAGGTTTGAATTTAAAGGAACAAAGAGCAAAGACCCTATTGAATGGGGAAGTCAATTTTTAAGTTGATAGGACTGTTCACCCCAGTACAGTCTATAGAATCCAAGACAGCTAATGTGCTAATACATAACTAGTCCTTTTGGGCACTGTAAGGCTTTTTCTGTCCATACTTGATAGATAATTCACATTGAGGATTTTGACAAAACATAGCATTAATGAAAGCAATCACTAGAGCTTCTCTTTTGATAAACCCGCGGGGTTTAAAGGCGTTGAAAGATGCAGTCTGTGAAGAACAATAAATTTGGGCCTTTGATTGAAGTGCCATTTGGGATGGTATGGTTTCTCGATGTATTTACACAAAAATGCTGCTCCCTTTTTCGCTACTCTTTGCTGGAAGGTTGAAGGAGCTCTTTGCCATTACTACATTAGGGTTTGTCTCATTAAAAGCTGAGTACAAAAAGAAGGCTGGAAATGACCTAGCTCAAGCTAGTGTGTTCATTTCTGCTCCAGTTTGCCATTTGAGAAGTAGGCTTCAAGCCATGATGAACATGAACGGTACTTTGATCTGCAGTAAAGATGCTCTTTCTTATCTGAAGAAATGAATGCATAAACCTTTTCTCTTTGCAATGGAGGGAAGGGTGGTTATTTGGTTAATTTGCTAAAATTAGAAAGAGCACCACACAAAACCAGGAAATTATAGAACATATTTTTTCATAACCTTGTTTTGTAAATTTTAACATTTCAAGACCTCCACTAGAAAACAATTATTTAAGAATTATTCTAATGCGCTAGGTTGTATTTTCAGGTAGCCTTTCTAAATTGTTTTTGTTTAATCTGTCAGTGGATTGAAACTGTATTTTTTTCACTGTTGCATTCCATAGATTGGTATGATAGAAAAATAATTCAATATTATTATTTTCAGATTAAAAAGCAATATTCTATAATGTCACCTGCAAACATCTGCTTCTGTAACTTGTTTTTCTAAAATATTTTCAAGAAAATTTATATATTGAGACTTGTATACCATGTGTACACTTGTGTTTGTAAATCTGCACACACACTCATGTGTATTGTTCTGCACACTTTTCCTTTGTATGAACAGATACAGACCGTGGTCAGAAACATGGCATGGATGAGTTTATTTCTGCTAATCCCTGCAAATTTGACCATGCTTCCCTCTTTAGACTGCTTCAGAGGCAGACCTTGGATCACAGATTGAATGACTCCTATTCTTGTTTGGTGAGTACTGACTGGAAGATAGATATAAAGAAGTGAGAAATAGTTGTGACAAAGTAGTCCTTTCTTCCTAGTTCATTCAATAGCTGCGGTAGTAGTTGGAATAAAGGGTCTAATCGATTGGTTTCAAATTTGAAAATTATACACTTGCAAGCTGCTGCTGTGCCACTCAATAGAGAGCAAAGAGACCCAAACTGTCTCAGATTTTATCAGCTGAAATTTATCGTGTCCTCTGTGGAGGTTTGAATAAAAACAGAAGGTTTTGATACTGGTAAGAGCTCCTGTGGTAGGATTTACTGACACCTGTACAGGCATTTTAAGGTACAAATGCAGTCACCTTGTGTCACATATTTTCACCTATCTTGTAATTCTTCATTCCACTGTGGTGCAAAGAAGGAAAAATGCCAAAAGAAGGGAGGGAGAACACGGGCAATATAGATATGTGGGCATATATGTATTACCTGAATTGCAAAAAACAAATGGGAGTATAATTACTGAACAAAAACAAGTAAAGTGTGATAGTTTTCACATTCAAACACACCTAAAAAAGATAAAATATTAGCATAATATGCTTCCATATTTGTAGCTGCAGTTTCCCTTTCCTACGTAACATTTTCTGTTCTCTGCTGTGTGGGTCTAGGAGTTGAGGATAGGGCTGCGTCTGGTTTTGTTTTCAGTAGGGAAAACCAGCAAGAATCTTGTGGAAGTTCATCAAATTATACACACTTGTTAAACAGGTGTGTGTAGGTCAGACCTCATAACTTCCTGAGGCTTTATTTTTCACTTGATACTGTGTCTGAAATAGTCATCTCTCACTAAGGACCTGAAATGCCTCACAGTACGTAATTTTTTTCACTCTACTCACTATCCCAACAGCAATGAAAACCAATAACTTTATTTTACTTCTTTTTTCCATTGATCTGACTAGCCATGTAATACAAAGATAATGATGGGGGGTTTGGATTTATTTGCAAGTGTAAAAAAGAAAGAAAATTCTTTGATGAGAGTTGCTTCCTTTTTAAAATACTACCATATAAGTATGTATAGAAAAAGTTAAAGGACTCATTTTCTGTCTGAGGGTTGCACACTGAATCAAAGAAGAGGCCCAGAGGTACATCTGTACGAAGTAATTGGCACTCAAAGAGAAAATGGTTAGCTTTCTAACAGTGCATTGGGGTCAAAATCTTTTTTTTTATAATAATAATATAGTAAGACACTTAATATAACCTTGAAATCAGGAACTTTTAGAGAGGTTAGGTGAAATACTCAGTGCTATAGCAACCATAAAGCAGATGCATTTCTCATTCTTCTTTTTAAAATCCAGCTTTTACTAAGTAGAATGGGTGATCATTTTTTGTTAAATTCCATATTTAACTATATTTTTAAATTTAAAAAAATGGGAATGTCAAGGTAACAATAGAATACATGAGCATTTATGTGACTTTTTTTTCCTGAACAGATCATTTCCTGTCATTTTTAAAAATGATGCATCCCTTTATTTCAGCAAATGTAGAGTTAACCACACATACAACTTGTAAAAATAAAAACAATGTGTAAGAATTAATACTAAGCATAGTTCTGTATTAAATTACTGTATGACCTAATCTTCTTTAATTCTACATTCTTCTTGGTATTGGGGAACTTCTTTTTTTGTTTGTTTGTTTTTCAATTATACAATAAAAAATATGCAGTTATCTAATACTCTGTAGCATATAGCTGTTATGTGTTTGTGAGATTTAGGCATGGTATGGGGTTGAACAAGGGTGAGGAATGCACATATATATATATGAAAATGACCACACTAAAACAGATCTCTTACAGAGATCGAAGTTCAAGTAATGAGTCCTTTAAAAATTTGGTTTCTTGTCACAATTTTGTCCTATGAGAACATACAGAAATTTTTATAATTATTTACTTTTGTACTGCTAGGGATTGACATGCAGCATTTTGTCATGTTTTCCATAAAAATGTAGACAGATCAGTGACAATGTCAATGTATTGGCAGAATACCTATCACACTAACCACCGTTTATTATATCTAGGGGTAGGATACATATTATTACAGTAGTTTAATTAATAAATTTATGAAATACCTTTGAGGAGTTCTAGTTTGCAAAAATATGTTAAATCGAGAGTTGAGGGAGAATATAAAATTTAAATACCTGCTTCATGCAAGTCTTTTGGTAAAGTTAAAATACCGATGATTTAAACCTGATGTGAATATATTTTTAGGTATTGTTTAATAGTATTTTGCCTGATACAATAAATATTAAGCATCTGAACTTGCAGAAGTAGTCACAAACAGTAGGGAAATGCTGGTCTTCAGCTGCTAAACAGATGTTATAAATTCATGACTTGCAAAATCATTTTGCTTATCAATTTATTTGTATATTTGAGTTTAAGTGTTCCTCAATCTCTTTTAACCATTTGTCAGGGATGATGAGAGGCAAATATCACCACAATGCTTATTTAGAACAGCTATGCAGTCGCTGTGGTTTTCCAAGGTTTTTGGTTTTCTCCCTACTGCTTTTTGGAAGCTCAGTGTGCTGTCTTTTTTCATATTGGCAGGCAAAGCAATCAAGGCTCTTCTGTTTTACATTTCTACATCGAGAATAAATAATTTTTCTCGTACTCTGGATTCACTCAGGAACTGTTTTTGTGGTGGGAAGGAGTCTCTACTTTGTTCATGTCTGTGTTAGGGTTACGCCATTCTGGTCTCATCAAGAGTCTGCCTGAGTAAGCCCTCAATATGCCCCAGATTATCTCCTTGTTATTTAAGGTCGAATCATACTCATCTTATTCAGGGGGCTTTTAACAAACTACCTAGCTTTGTATCTCTTTACTAGTATAGGTAGTTAAAAGCACACGTGTTACAAAAGAAACAGGGTAAATGGTCAAACTGTGGTTCTCTCACTTTAAAGTTGCAGCCACGGGGAAATGACAATCCAGAAACGGTGTTTTAATTATCCGTATTACTGTCCCTCGTCATTACTGAAATGTTCTTTCATAGCTTACAATTGATTACTTTAACAAAATTAATTATTTTGAAGTTTTAGTTTAGGTTTTGATATAATTAAATCTGTACCAGACTTTGGATGTAGTAGTAACTTTTTGTAAAGCGTGTATTTTGTAGCAGTGGTAACTCAGAACTGCAAGTGCAGTTTCCTGACATTTACGGCTTTCAGCAAGAAGGCTATTGTTGACTCTAGCTCCCAGTGCAATCAGCATTAGTCAAATATAAGTCATCCTAGTATAAAAAGTTTATGTAACGCACATAAAAATATATTCCTCTTTTCTTTGTTTGATTTAAAAGCTGTGAGTGGGAAAAGAAATCTTAAAATGTTGCGGGGTTTTTTGTCTTTCTCTTTCAGGGTTGGTTTAGCCCAGGTCAAGTCTTTGTATTAGACGAATACTGTGCTCGCTACGGAGTGAGAGGCTGCCACCGCCATCTTTGCTATCTCAATGAATTGATTGAACATTCAGAAAATGGTTCAGTCATTGATCCAACCTTGCTCCACTACAGTTTTGCATTTTGTGCTTCTCATGTTCATGGTAACAGGTAATTTATTGGTATATTTTTAAATTCATAGCCTTAGGATGAAGCAAAAATATTTACGGGCTCTTGTGTTCACCAGGTAGGGAAGTTGCACACAACAGAAATCGGTTCATAGAGGTTTCTTCAGGGGTGTTGGAGGTTCTATGTGTATTATTATTTAAAAAAGTAAAATAATCTCCTTTTGGTTTGTACTGTCTTAATGCAGTGTGTTTCCTTGAGCATTGTATAGACAAGTTGATTCAAGGCTAAAGGATATCATCCTGTTAAAAAGGTAGTCTGCTGCATTTTGTGTTTGTATTGTGTTAGTGAACGGTGCTTCCAGTGAACATTTTGAACAATTTTGCAGTTTAAGGGAAGCTTTGGCTCTTTTTCTACAGTCTGTAGCTTGGTAATTAATCATACTATACTGAGTTCTGGCTGTGCTGCCACAGGGAGAAATAACATATATTGGGAATGTGGTGTGACGCCCAACCAAGAAGAGCTAGGGCACTTCTGGGATTCTTTCCACAGAAGGGGTAGGCTGCTTCAGGACCTGTTGGTCACAGTGATACTCTTGGGCTGATGTCTTCCTTCCATATGCAAGTGAAAGGCTTGGGAAAAATTAAGTTGTTGCTTTACCTGTGCTAAACACCTTCTTTAAAAGAAGCCTTTGCTTCATCTTTGCGTTATTACAAATTGTGAGGGAACTAGCTATGCTGTCAAACAGCAGGTATGGGAGATAGGATCATTGGATAGCTCAGCTGGGAAGGGACCTCAGGGGGTTTTTAGACCAACCTCCTGCCTGAAATGGGGTCAGTTATGAGGTCAGATGAGGTTACTCAGGGCTTTACCCAGTCAGGTCTTTACCCAGTTTGAACCTTCCTTATTTCAGTGTAGTTATATCTGTTGTCTCTAGTCAACCTCCCAGTAGCAGCTGGTGGTCTGCCATTCAGTCCCACTAGACACCACCTGTCCTCCAAGATGAATGAGCGCAAGTCCCTCAGCCTCTCCTCAGAGCAAGAGCTCTGGCCTCTGACTGTCATGGTCACCACTGTCATGGTCATCCACTGAACTTGCTCCAGTTTATCCATGTCTTTCAGAGCTGGGAGTGGGCCCGGCAGTCTATCAGATTATAGGACAACATGCATTTATACCCTACTGTGTATGCTAGATTTGTAGACTGCTGTAGGAAATACGCTTAAAAGTTCAAAAATACTGTGATGCTGTCAGTAAATCCCCAAAACCGAATCCTGGTAGGGATCAGAAGAGAGACAGGTTTTCTTCCTAACATGTATGCTTATGTTACCTTGCAACCAGTTAGTCACAGTGGTTGTTTTACTTGTGCTCAAGCCAGTGAAGAAGGGACAACCCTTAAAAAAGATAATGTTTCTTTCATTGGCTCAGACAAAGACTCATCACTGAGAACAGGAGCTGGGCATTTGTGGCCTGAGTGATTTGGTATTGGGAGATTAACCTTGTGTAATCCTTGATAATAATACCCAAAATTAAAATGTTTTTGAATGCACCTCAAATACTCTCAAGAATCTTAACATTCATACTGGTAAATTAAGAGATTTTCTGGCTTTTACTTGGTAACCTATTATCCGTAAAAGCATGCTTCTTTTCTCAGTTCCTGAAGAACCTGCCACATTCAGATTTCCTATTGAGTCTAAGCCTTTGTTGTTTCTAGCCTTTTTATTACTGGCTTCAACCTAACAAGGCAAATATACAGTGATAATTGCTCAAACTTATTTCAAGAATTCAAAAGAAAGGTAGATAAATTTCTTTTTATTTCATAATTTAAGTGAAGGACAACAGTGCGTGCAGTGCATGAAAATATCTCAGGGAGCACATCATTTACACAGTGGTAAGCACTCTGTTTGTATTCTGTCTATTCCTTCTGTACAGATACTCTCTGAATAGCATTATGAGTGTTTTAGGAATAAAAGATGTGTTGAAGAGAGAGGGTCTGACTAGAACTGAGATATTGTAAAAAGGAAGAAAAAAGAAACATGAAGAAAGAAGAAAAGTAAGTCAAGGACAGAAGCAGACACACTCACTGAGGATGACAGACACACATATACACACATAATACATCCACTCATTCATCTGCGGCAGCACTAAGAAATAGTAAAAGGGAAAAAAGAATTTCACAGACAATGCATGACAGGCCAAAGTTCTAGGCTGATCCCTGGCGTTATACATCTTTGGTTTGTAAGTCAGGCTGAGAATTAGAAAGACCACAGAACAAAGACAAAGAGCTTTATACTCTGGGCATGCTGTATTCAATTTATATTTCACCTTTGCTTCACAGAGGCATCTTAGACCTTCCACTAGCCTGAGAAAGATCATCAAAAATGATCTTGAAGTCATGTAGCTTCCCCAGGTAGTGGGAAAGCATGTAGAAATGCAGCCATATCTGTCGTTCAAATTACCAATTTCTTTTAGGCATGAATTTTAGAGTAGCAGGCAATCTAGTGACATCAGTCAAATGATCAGATAAAGGTGTCACTCACCTTCATTTCTGGTAGTCTGGGGAGAAGAAACTCAAGCACTAATCAGAGAAAATCTACAAAATATACAGGGGCCGTACCAGGACATATGCTGAGCACACCAACAGCTACGTATGATTTGCTAAATAGAACCGGTGAGGAAGCAGCCTCGTACAATGGACTCCAACTGTCCATTAGTCATAGACACTCTCTAAGATGCCAGACGTGATTGTGGGATTGCGTGTACTGGCTGCTGCTCCCAGTAAACACTATGAACATGTTTGAATCAGTTTTGGTTCTTTCCACCCTTCATAAGTCTCCAGAACTCTTCCAGCAGATTTTGAACCCTCAGATATCCTCTATGCTCTTTAGCTGCATCCTGGGACTTGAAATATAAACTTGCTTCATGCTGCAGGCTGTAACGCTCTTGCAGGCTGTAACACAATAGCCGTGGTTTTCTTTCAGAAGACCTGGACTGAACACGTGTCCTGGTTTGAGGGACGTGACAACACATAAAAGTGAATTGTCATCCTAGAGCTTCAGGGACATTGTGGAGCACAGAGGAGATCTGAACTGAGCTCTAGTGTAGGCTGCGTGCAGCAGACCTTGCCACCTGGTCTCAGGACCAGAGAACAGTACCCAGCTGTTTTCTTTCCTGAGATAAAGATATAGGTAACAAGTTCTAACAGAGTTATCAAGCACAGTGGTACTTAGTTTGTCTCTTATGCCACTGTTGTTGGTTTGGGAACATAAATGTTTATGCAGGGTCAAACACAATGTTTGACCTCAGTTCTAGAAGGAGGAATTCAAGCCACATTCGTGCCTTTTCTTTCCTGCTGCATTGCAACTGGGCTAACAAATTGCATACGCAGAAAAGATATTTCCGCTTTTGTGGACGACATTCTCTTCCTAAACACCCAAAACCCAAAGTATTATAGTAAATTAATAGCCTTTATGAGTGTTTAAGCAAAAACACATCCTTTTTTTCTGAATCAACTGTTTCCTTTTCCTCCGGTACATAAAATCAGCTGTTGTGGGCTGTGCTTCTGGTGCTATGTAACTTTACAATAGCATCTCCTTTGCTTCCTCTTCACGTTTTTCTACTGAAATGTTCCATTATATGGTCCCCATCGAAGTTCACAAGCGAACATTTTGCACTGTGGTAATGCATACGCTTGTGTATCTCTGGTGAAAGTGAAATGGGCAGAACAAGGAACTATAGGATATTCCTGAATGCTGACATTTCAGTCTAAACAGTCCAGGTAGGAGCTATTGTTTTCTTCCCCATCACGTTCGCTTTTGTCTGCTTTTCATGCTGTGACTTCTATTCAGTCCCTCTTGTCTGAAATGGATGCTGGTGGGTATCACATGAAGTGCAAAGTGACTTCTTTCCACCTGCTGAGTTACAGACTGAATTGAAAAATTCAAAATTCAAGCATATTCTCCAGTTATGCCTTTTTCTATTCAGAAAGGCATAACTGATTTATTGGAAAGCTGATTTATTGGAAGTTCATGTATGAGAAGTGAAGGTGAAAGTAATGCTACAAAAATCAGTTTGTAACCAAAGATAAATAGTTTCTTTCTGCCTTCATTTTGAAATCTTCAGCACATGTGTGCATCCGTAGAAGAAGAGTCATGTTGAGTCAGAGTTCTTCTAAGCCAGCATTGACCTGCTTGAACTAAGAGAAGGGCAACCATATGCAATATTTCCTCTTAGTGCACTTTCAGTTTCCAGCTCTTTGCAGCTCAGAATATGCCTGTTCAGTAACCTGGAGTGAGTCTCTGTTTCAGGCGCTTGTCCATTGCACCCCTCAACCTGTATAAGCCCTTTGCACCCTCAACACCTTTGGCAGCAAGTCCCACAACTCAGCCTCCTCTTGCTTGAAGAACTCTTGCTTTGGACTTGACTCCTACATGTCTCGTTTCATTCTCTGTCGCTATTGGAAGAGACAGAGGAAAGACACAAAAAAAAAAAAAAAAGATTCCTTCTCTGTTGACTCTTTGCTATTTAAGATTCAAGAAGTATGATTGAAGAGTGCATTGATTACACGGGGTGGATGTTTTCTGCTAATTCATCCTTTTCTAGTAATTCACAATATTGATTTGCTTCTTTGACTGCTACTGAACAGGAATGGTTTCATTGAATCCTGGCAACTTACTAATGTTCACTTTCTAATTTGTTCCATAAGCTTTTTCTTGGTTGCTTTGGTTTGGGGCATATTCGGTGCTAAAAATAAAGATTTGTTTTTGCTGTAAACAAAGAAGGGTTCCAGCATAGGAATCTTCTTACTTTCCTTCATAATAAACACCAGTGCAAAGAATTTGTTTTGTGTCTCTGCAATAACCTTGCCCTCTCTGAGAGGTCCTTTTAGATCCTTGCCATCATTTGGCACTGTACGCTCTCTGATAGGCTTCTTGCTTCTGTTGTGCTTGGAGGAAATATCTTAAAGTGGAGTAAATGAACACGTAAGAGAAATGAAACTATGGAAACTTCAGAGAGTGCTATGCATTCATATATTTCTTTTCATTTTTCAATGTTTTGTGATAAGAATAATTTATTGCAATTTTACACTTTGTGTCAAGTGATAAAAGAGAATGTTCAGAGAAATCCTCCCTTTCAAATCTGGGACAAGGAACTATAGGGTATTCCTGAATGCTGGAGGAACTTTGTAAAAATAAGGAAAATAATATCATTACATTTCTCTGTCTCTTCTGATCATTTTTTGTGGAACTTCTGAATATATATTTCCTTCTCTTCTGACTAAATTAACTCTAGAGTTAAAGTAAGGGTGTCTGTATCTTGCTGGTTTCTCCTTCATTTATGTCTTTCATAAACAATATCTAATAAGATTTAATCTAAAATTCCAGAACTTAGGTCAGTGGTTTCACTGTTTATCTGCACATGGTCACCATCTGACATGAAAGGTTTTGTCCAGTTGATCTCTTCCCCGAAGTGGTATGTTTTCATCTGTATAATTTTGTATATAAAAATATTTCAATAGCATGTAGACTTCTTCTTAGATGTTTTTCCCAAGAAACCATTGCTAGCGGGATTTTGTGGAACCTTTCAGTTTTAAGCATTTGAAAATGCTTCCTCTTTCTGCTGTGCTTCTTATTCACTCTCAACCCCACATTTTCTGTATATGTTGTAATGATAACAGGTGAAAGGTCTTCTTTCACTGATTTTATTGGAAGTTGGGCCTTCTGCTTTAGTCTTAGATCTGTTCCAAGGCTGTCCAACAGCTGGAGGAAGGGCCCTGAGATCTCTTACAGTGTAGGATTGTTAGGGAAGTGTGTTTTATCAGAAGTTACATTCCATCAGTCTATCAGCATTTTATACAAATTCTCTCTCATGTTTGATACAACATCTAGAGGCTTAACAGGAATCTTCTGTTTTTGCAATTTGTCTTATTTTTCTATCAGTCCTCTGTAATGGAAATGGTGAGAGTGGATTTCTCATACTCAAAAGCATGTTTTTATTCAGAAGACAGTTATTATCAATCACCATATCCCCAGAATAATGGAATGAGAAAATATACCTTTTAGGATCGATATGCCGTGTGAGTCTGTGCTTATAGATAAGAAGCAGCGTTCTCTCAAAACTGAGAAAACTAGTTGATACTTGGACATTTGTATCCCTTTTCTTCAAGTGAATGTAATCTTCCCCTTTCCTGAGGCACATAGGGCAATGCTCAGAACAGAACAGAACTTTTTCAACTAGGTCTTTCAGTTTCACGTACTGCCCTGTGCCAAGTGTCTTGCATCATCCAGTTCATCCTTCATTTTGGAAGCTGACCATCCCCAAGGTATATGCAGCACAGAGGAAGGTAAAACTTAATTAATTTAATTTGTATACTCCTTTTTAAGTTGTTCACTTATGAGCATCAGCCCCCAATGTTGTTAAGTTAGTGACAGAGCTTTCTATGTGTTACTGTTTTAAATAGCCACAAGAAAGATATCAGTGGAGTCCTCCTGAGCCCAAAGCTAGAAGTAAAGGTCTTCACCCTGTTGCAGGTACCAAGAGAAGCCACGTTGACCTCACCTTTGGTTTAAGGAAGGATACTGTCCTGTGTTGGAAAGTGCTAATAACTATAATAATGTTATAATAAAACGGGTCCTCACAATATTAAGAGGCACATTTTTCAGCATATCAAAATCTGCTTCTGAAAAGCCTGAGAGAAATTGTCAATAGAAAATTTATCACAATTCACACATTATTAAGAAGTATTAGAACAAAGTTCTGCATATTTAAGGTGATACTTGCTATCTTAGGCAATGAAGGAACAGCTAATGCTATTACATACTCTCACCATCCCTAAACATTATATATTGTTTTGTCATTACCTTCAACTGATTAATGCCCATACATACCCTTATACTTTGGGTAAAATTATATTATATTAGTACATGCTTAGCTTTCCAGTAGAAGAGCATTAATGAATCCTACCTAAAATATAACTTGATAAAAGATCATTAAAATTAACCTGATTTATCATCTTAATCTGTTTTAGTGGCCCAGAATTGGTCTTTTTCGTTCACTTGTGAAAAAAAGGGTATGACCTGCAAGCAGATGTAGGATCAGCCTGAGAAATGCATGCAGCAGAAGGCTCTATTGTGCCTTTTTTTTTGTCAGAATGTTTGAAGAATAGTTAATATAAACAACAAAATGCTCGGTCGGTCTTCAAGTGCCTGCTGGTTAAACCTATGTTTAAATGCCACATGATAATATGCTCTCTTCATTTTCTGTTAATAAAAAGGCGTCTGCTCTGCCTGCTTCTAAGCTGATAATATAAATCATTGTTTTTCTTAGACTTATCTGACATAAACCACGGACTCTGCCAAAGCCTTAATTAATGCAATTGTGTTTTAAAGGAAAATTTAGATATTAAGGTCCTTGGATATTAAAGTCCTAGAAATAGACAATAGAATCTCTACATCAAAATTCTAAACAATTTAATCTTTGGTTTACTAAGAAACAAGAAGTCAAACTTTTTTCGTGCTAATTTGAAAATTGTTGCTGTTCTTTCATTTTATGGTGGATCCTTATGCATTTAAAAACAAGTGCTCTTGTAAAGCACTGAAGTCTTCTAAAACAATTTGTTTCTAGGAGCCAAGATGACATTTAAGTTTCGTTTTCCCTACGCCCTTGAAATGTAGTTTATTATATAAATGCCTTGAAGTAAGACCTTAGCTGAAGTATATTTCTTGTGTTTTGTTTTTCATCACAATTTCTCATCTTTCTCCGGCAGATTCTTTTGGTCAGCCTTATTGTTCTCATCTCTGTGTGTGTGTGTACATGTTAGAATATCAGTCTGTGCATGCGTCTCCTCCTACTCACTTTTTTCATGACAGGCCAAAGTGGTGGTCTATGTTTTTAATGAGGAAGGCTTATTGAAAAGGCTTTAAGCATTTATAAAATACGCAAATATGCAAAAAGCACTAGTATCAATGGTGTTCCAGAGTAAAAAAAGAAAAGCCAGTCATGTTCAGTTAGTATTTCTCAAGGCTGTCACAACAAAGCAGTCTTGCTTAAGGTAACAATTCACTCTCTGAGAGGCCACTAGGAGAAGCTGTTTCCAAAGTTGAGGGCTCGAAACAATCTACGGTCAGCCCAGTGTCCATCATATCTTATTCCCATTGGAACTGGAATACCATTTTTATCTCACATGCCGTAGCTGTTCACAAGAATCTTAATCCTACAATGCTTGAAGTGACCTCTGCAAATTTTTACAGGTTTTAAGACCTCTAGACATCAAAATATTTCTAGAGGGTACTCCAAGCCTTAAAGGGTTATGTCAAGTGAGGAAAATCAGTCCATTCATGGAGGAAAACCTAAACTTACCACCTATATCAATCAGCTTCCCTAGAGTAACTACCATCAGGACAGCAATCCTCCAAGATTGTCACAGTAAAATTTCTTTTAAAATTCTGGTTAACCGCTGCTTTTGGTGTCATTATTTAAGTGTCTTACAGTCAAACAGCTCCTTCCCAGTTGAATTTACTAGCTCTAGTTCATGAGGTATTTATTTTCCATTTCTTTTGATATTTAAGTCTGAGTGAATTAAAGAATTTGAGATATGACCAGAGACAGCATTGCATCTGTGCCAGTCAGACTGTGATATAAGCAGGCAAGACAGGCCAATCCAAATCCAATTGACAGAGTTCTCAAAAAATGGAAAACTAATATAAGTGAGGGAGAGAAGGCTACTCAGGTTTTGAGTGTTCACTGTTTCACCTAGTTCTCTAGTCCCAAACGCAGTTGTGAAGAATAAGAGGAAAAGAATCTGGAGGAAAGCAAAATTCACTCTTCCTTTACCTTCTTGAGAAGATAATATTAAAATGAAAACTCTTCTTAAGACAGTCCATCATTTCTTGGCTGAGTTCTTGAAAGAGAGGTCCTAGGCTGCAATAAGAAAGCTGAATACTGATTTTCGATTGAAAAAGTCAAGTCCAAAACACTATCTATGACATTTGGGATAGTAGGAAAGGCACATTTGTTGTTGGTTTTAGTTGTAAAATAGTTCTTGCATAGTTTATGGATGACCTAAACCTTTGAAAACCAAATGACTGCTTGAGTCTGATTTTCTTGGCAGGCACAATAATTTTAAAATAAAAATAACCAGCTCAAGACAATGCTATTTTGTTTTATTCTGTCTTTAAAACAATTAAAGAAAGAGATACAATGAAAGAGATATAATAAAAGACAGACAAAATGAGTGGGAATTTTGAAACTGTTTATCTATTTTTTTCTATCTCAGCTGATCTCAGTGTCAGATTCTTTTTTCTCAGTAGTAGATAGACATTCCCAAGATTAGAAAAAATTATCATCAGCACATGTGTTACAAAAGTGCATTTTTATATTCTGCTTGTTGCAATAAGGCTAACAGGAAGAAACAAAATAATAATTCAGAGTTTGTACTGCTTTCTACAAGCATGTTTTCAAAAGACAAGTTTTTTGGTGCTATAGATGGTACATTTTCCTAACCCCTTTTTGTGTACTCTCTTTTTCTTCTGGGACATTTGCTTCTATGCAAACATCCACTGAAAATATATTTAACAGTTCTGAAAATTTTAGGTGTTGTCAGCAATAAACTGCGTGAAGTGACAGGTCCCCGATACGTAGTGATCCTAGCCTTAGTGCAGGTTGACAGATATAACATCCTACTGGCTCACCTTTTTCACTTATTGTTTTCTGGACCCCTAGGTCTTTTCTGTCATATATATGACATGCCTCAGCGAGGTTTAATATGACAGAACTATTTACTTTATCACTCCAGAGCACGATCTCTCCTGACAATGAAATCAGACAGTGCAATTTACTTAAATTTGAACCCATTCCATCTGTCAGAAGGCTGAGGTAAAGTATCCTGGCACCCATCAAAAGAGAGAAGATAAATTATTTGCTCTTTCACATCAAATTTTTATGATAGTATATTGATGTGCCTGGTTACTCGTATCGCCACCATATCTGATTTTTATTGTTGTCTTCACAATAATTTAAGGAGTTCACTTATTCTTTCCACCTTGACTTGACAGATCACAAATATAAGTGATTTAACGTGTGAGAGAATTGTTTATGTTGTGATCAGGTAGCAACTTATCCCACCTAGATTCAAGTATAGTGCAGAAAGTTAAAAATTTAGCAAAAAGATGTTCATAGAATCCTAGAATAATTCTTAGAACATTCACAGAGTGTTGTCTTTCTTCGTGTCATTTTACTACAATTTTCTCAGTTCTAGAAGCACTGAGATACAGTTTTGGAGGCTCTGGAGGAGGTACAGGGCAGATCGGCACTTAACGTCGGGGTCATAAACTAAGGTGGAAAGCAGTAGCTGTTTTGTTACCCTGGAGCTGGAATTTAAGAGAGTAACTGGACATTGTCAGATACTTCTTTTTGAAGTATGCTGCATGTGGGGAAGTTGTGACTGCATGGCAAAAACGCCATTTTGGAAATGTGTATTTAAATGTCTTTAATTTTGTTACTAGTTTAATATAAATACATTAATAACAACTTTAGGCTAAGACTTTAGACTGAGTGTGTGCTTAACATACTTAACACAAGGCTTATTATTAACTGCTGTGACTTAAATTTGATGTTTAAAAAAATGCCAGTGTTTTTGGGTTTTGAAGACTATTTTTCTTTTGCATCCTTTATGCTATATTTATATAGAAGTCTTGTTTACATTCTGCTATTTGTCAATATGGGATGTGGGATCAAAAATCTCTGCTTACTTTAAACAGGGAGATTCCTAGGTGTTGCCTGCTCTGGCTTTTCTCACTTTAGTTTGACTCCCACCTTTTTTTTTAAAATCACTTTCAGCCTTATAGTGCCTCTGGAAGATATCTGGAAGAGTCAAGGAGTTGAAATTCAACAAGATCCACGTAGGGCCCGCTACTCTGCCAATAGTCCTGATTTTCTTGAGAAAGGATTTTATATATCTTTGGTAATGATTTGGAAGAAATGTGTGACATCTTGTGTTCATATTGGGATCAGGTAGAAACTTAGGAATTGAATTTAAAATTCAGCTCAAAAATTAAATTTTTGTCTAGTTGCAGTCTGTTCTTTAACCAGTTACTCTTTATCCTTCAAGGCAATGGGGAAGGGGAAAGGAGAGTTAGCACACATTAGCTGAAAGTTTTGAAAATAAGGATCACTGTTGAAAAAGGAATCAGCATGAAGATATATCAACAGTTATCAAATATTTAATGTTACAGGCCAGATGGAATTGGAACAGTATCTGTTGAAGAGAAAGAAAGGTTTGAGGAGATTAAGGACAGACTTTCCTCCCTTTTAGAAAACCAAATAAGCCATTTCAGGTGAGTGTATAATTTATTTAATGAATACTAGTTTTTTCTGGAAGAATTTTCTCATGGTGTTGAATTTTGATCCTGAACAAGTGGAGTGAAAAGAAAGTAGTCTACCTGCAAAGAATTTTTGAATATATTAGATATGGAATAATTTATCTAGGTAAGTGATTGTGATTAAAATTGATTTGTGTGTTCTTTGAGTTGAATTTTTCTATTGTAGAAAAGATTGTGCAAGAACATAGGCCTAGCGTGCTTTGTGCCTTGTCACTGGGCAGTCCCGCCATCTCACAAGCTGGCTTCCTGCTTCCACTGTTCTTTCTACTGTCAATTTGAGAATCCGTGCCATTTATGTGTGCCCTAGAATATTTTAGGGACTTTTATGTCCTCCTTGTTCATATAGGTTTCACAGTTTTTAAATGCCAGATCCCCGACAATAGCCTCTTTGTCTTTCTCATGGAATCTCATAGAGGGGTTTTTTTGTTTGGTTTTTTTGACCACTTTTTTTCAATTGTGGCATGTGTTTGACTTGGGCTCCTACTTTTTTAATTTTCCCTCAGGCTGCTTGTGGGTTTCTTGCTATTTCAATTGCTCCTTTAAGGTTTTGGCTTTTGTTTTTCAAGTTCTTTGTTTTTTCATACTTCCCATTTTTGAAATTGAATACACGTGTACCGAATGAACACTTACTGAATTTTTTTGGCCTATTCTCTTTTGTTACATTATTAAATTCTGTTGTTTTATGATCAGCACTACAGAGCACTTCTCCTGCTCTGCAACTCTCAAACTACATCCTATTTGCATTTGAGACCAAATCCAGAATAGCATTTTTTCTTGTGGGTCCAAGGAAGCAATTCAAAACGCTGTCCCAAAATATTTTCGTTATATCTCATCCTAATGAGACATTGATCAAATGTAGTTGAAATCTTTTACTATTACTATTTGTCACCAATTTTCAGCTCCTCAAATTTCACTTAGCATTTCCTAATCATTCTCATCATCCTATTTAGGGGATCAATGATACAGACTTTTAAGGATCACCAGCACTTTTTCTTTTTTTTCTGTAATATGTTGGAACTTCTCTAAACTTTTCCCTCAGTCCGTTGCTTAGCACTGCATGCACTGGTCAGCTGTCATTGTGGACAGTTTAACTGAAGAGTGTCTTTCTCTTCCTGCCTTTTCAGAGGTGCACTGAACATTTGCTACGTCCACCTAGGTCACCAGGTCACACCCATCTGAAAAACGTGCTCTCCCGTGCCTGTCAGCTAACCCGCAGCTTCCAGTTTTAATCTCCCCTATGTCCTTTTTAACTTTCATTTTCATTGCTATCAGCCTAGATACATTGTGATTAAGATGCAGTCTGCCCATTCTGTGCTGGTGGCTCTCATCTAAAATATTTCCCAGATCTTAAGGTACTTAAACTTTTCTCTTCTGTCATCTTTCCCGCCCACTGAGACTCCAGATGGCTGCCTGCCATCCAATGTGGAAGAGCCCATATTTCAGAGAAAGCTGATGTGAGGGTCTTGGACTTAAACTCTTTCCTGCCTGTGTGAATTTAATCTCCATAGTGTTCCTCCTCTACTTCTGTATGTCACTGGTACTAATGTAGACCGCAAGCGCTGCTCCTTCTCTGTTCTCCCTTGGGTAACTTACATAAACATCTCCTGAGGTCCACTACCTTTGGACCCAGTAAGCAACTTACTGCCTGGTCCTTTGGGATGTCACAGACCCAATTGTCCATGTGTCTAATAATTGAATTGACCACTTTCACCATCTATGTCTCCCTGTCCTTAAAGATCCCCTCAAATGTGGGAGCATCCTTGGCACAGCTGAACAGTGTGAAATCAGCTGCCATGGGGGTTTTATCCAGGAGACTGAATTTCTCCTTGCCAGCAAGCTACTGCTTCCCTGCCTTCTCACCAGCGCAGAGGCGGGACGACTGAGTGTCCCTTTAGGCCTCTACTGTGAACATTTAGTTTTCTTTAATTGCTTATCTCAAGAAAACAACTCTTCTCTGTCAGAAGCTCCTTGCACCAATTGCACACAAGCTTGCTGCCCATGCCGTACTCCTGCCTGCTGTCTCTGCAATAAACTCAGTAACCCCTGTTCTACTGTGGGACCTCTGTCTGCATCATGAACTTCAAACTGGTTGGGTTTTGGAAGCTTGTTATGATATTTACATTGCAGAACATACCTGGAAGGAAGTCTTTGATTTGAAATATTAAGTATAATTTAAAAATGAGTGAAATTTATTCAAAAACTACCCTTAGAGGTTGATAGGAATAAACAGTGGGAAAGACGAGTCAAGGACTGTGGAAATACACTGCAAAGGCAGGAGGAGATGAAACACCTAAAGATGTGTTCTGGTTTAAGGTGACTTAACACCTAAGGGTCATTAAATCCCCTTTGCTAATTTGTTAACCTGTCCTCAAAAATTGTTAGCGCTACAGTAAGAAAGAAACGGAATGAGGCAAAGCAAATACTGGAATTCTCCCTGCGGGAAATCCTTTTTTGACCTGATTCATAGGGCTTTATTTTGGCTGACCAAAATGCATATCTAAAATTCACTGGTCTGAATCCTTTTATCATTATAAAAGATTTTACTTTTGGAAAACATTAGAATATGAGGCTACCATTCTCAGTGAGTAATAATAGGAAAAAAAAAATAATCTCAGCAAAGTAAAAAATCCTTTTTCCAATTAGGGATATCCCAGCAAGATTTTATAGACAGGATTAAGAGAGGTTACAGTTGCCTGAGCATTGTAGTCTCATAGAGCTATTATATTGGATCATTCAGGAGACAAAAATTAAAAACAAAGCTATGAATGGGATCACTTCTTAATTTACATAATTTTGGAAGTATCAAGACAGAAGTGGGCATGGTTTCAGTTTTAGCTGATAAAATTAAGATAAGATAAAATGTCTTTCCAAGCTATTTATAATATAATAGGAAAAATTATGGAATATCTGCAGGCATTTTTTTTCCCACATGTCTCTAGAAACATAAATGCCTGATATTTTATTCTTATCTTAGTCCAATATTAAAACAAGATATAATATACAGACTGCTACTTCACAGCTCTAGTAGCTGTCATGGCTACATGACAAATAGTACCTCTTTCCAGGAATATGACAATTAGGCTCATCAGAGACCATTAAATATTCTTCATAGTTGAGAAGGTGGAAGTGATGCTTTTTGCCTTTTGTATTGTTTTGCCTGTTTAGGCCGGAGCTGCTGGTGGGCTGATGCTGCTGTACCATGCTCTGTGGTAGACGACTGAAGAGGCCCCCCCTGCTTTCATTAGTACTCTGCATATGGGAGTCTTCTGCTAACATAATTTAATGCCAGCTGTGTACACTTATGTCTCAAAGTAAATTCTTAACTTAGGTATAATAGTTCTCTTACTATTTTTCCCTCTTTTTTTAACTTTTTAAGATACTGTTTCCCTTTTGGACGTCCTGAAGGAGCTTTAAAAGCCACACTTTCATTACTTGAAAGGGTAAGTTTGAGAATATATTTTAAATTCTGCTTGAGTACTAGGCCTGCATTTTTCTTTTATCTTCAGGCTGCTCAAAGCAGACTCATGTCTTCTCAGGTACTTTACTGCTGGTTTTAATTGTTTACTGGGAGGGTTTTTTCTCAGTGTTTTCCACAGAGGCAAACAGCTGTTTTCTGTAGGATTTATTTATTGAACTTTCACTTCGAGTCACTGTAGTGACTCTGTTTCTTAATAATTTAATGATGACCCACCATTATCTTTAAAGTAGTGCAAGTCTTCCCTACAGCTCCCCTTCCTGCTTTCTATGGCTTCTATGCTGCTGATGTTGTCTATACTGATATGTAATATTAAAAAGCTTCTATATAATCCAAATAATCTTCCATAAACACATACTCTAGTCAATTTAAGAAGAAAAAGCTATATGCAGTAAAACTGTCATGGACAGCTATAAATATAAACTCCTGCCCAGCAAATCCTCTTCTATTGACTGGAAAGGAGAAGACCTCATAATGGCAAAAGTATCTTAGACTTCTCTGAGGAAAGGAACTTTAAATTCCAGCAATGATTCTAGAGGAATTGTAGCAGCACAAGCCCAAGGAAGGTATGGATTCAAAAAAATCTTAGATCCCAGTCTGCGTAGCTCTGCTATCATCTGAGAGGTCTGGTCCTGGGGAGTGGCAAGTGTTCTGCACAGCAGAACGCTCTGTGGATGGAGATTCTGTCTTACAAAGACTCTGACATGTTCAAAAACACATAGAGAGTCTGGGTATATATGTTTTCTTTCACTTACGATCTCAGTGATTATAGTGCTGTGTAGATAGATTCCTTTGTGTTACGTGAAACAGCCATTTCCTCTCACTGTTCCTGCTGTTACAAATGGCAGTGGTAATCTCTGTGTGGTGCTCAAGCAACACCATTGTCAGTCTTGGCTAGGAATAAATGTACGTGCCTATGCCTGTGAATGCACAAGGGGTTACCACATTTTATTTTACCTGTCTTTGAAAAGTTTGACAAATAATCACATCCAGAATAAAAGTTTTTGAATACTGTATTTTAACCTGTTGGTAACCCAGAAGTTGTTCATTAAAAAGAAGCACGTTAACAAAGGTAGGTATGTCATATGTGTGTGTAAGTAATGCAAGAAGTCTGCTTTGCAACACCGTCATCCTAATAGATTCTCTGTTGCTGAACCTGTTTCTTTTCTACTATGTCCTTCCCCAGACCCTACCTCTTTCCCTCCCTTTAACAGTAATTTTTAGGTATGTTCTACAAAGGTGTAGCTTGTCTGGGGATCCATAGGAGAAGCAATTTTAAAAGGTAGTGAGGTATCTGAAATTTCATTATGTACATTAAAATGTGTTAAAAACATACTGAGTTTTGTTTGTATCTACCTGTTGAAAGTTAATGGAGTATAGAATTTAAGTAAAAATGCAAGCAAATTGTTAACAGTATTTATTCCATTTTTTTCTATGACCAGTGTCGATATTAGTAACACAGGTATATAATGTTCCATTCATATAGAGAGATATATATTCTCAATTTACCTCACTTGCAACAGGTGATCCATTTGATCAAAGCCCTATTTTTAAAAAATCAGTAGGCTTTAAAAACTGGGAGGTTTTAGGAAAGCTTTATATGATCTGTTTTTCTCCTTGTCCATAATAAAATATTCTGCCAGGAGTTCAATATTTTCCCTGCCTACTCTAGATGACAGTTTTTCACAGCAAGGACATGCTGAATTCACATAACTTCATGAAGGAAGAAAAGCAAGTCAGTATTAGCTATCTCTGATGGTGTTGTTCACAGTTTCTTCTTTACACGGTTGGAGAATCAATGGCTACACGATGGTGGAAGCTTTTCCACTGGTGAGAACTAAGCAAATTTCCACATCCACATGTTTAGTGGGCACCATGATCCAGCCCATCCACAGAATGCTCTTGTTGTACTGGTCTTGGTGTCACCCAAACGAAGACCGACTGGTGTGCTGCAAAATGCCAAACAGTACCTGTATTTGTATATTGTATTGTATATAAATGCCATATAGGTAGTCAAATCAGGGTTGAAGAGAAACCTTCAAAGACAAATATCTAATTCCAGATGAACTTGTTCCTTTTTTATTTCTGCCTTTAGTCATTATCAGGTCTGTAGTAACTTTAGGATACTTTTATCCTTTTCCCTTGGGTTTTGGGTAATGAGTGTAACCAAGCGGTGTAATTGTCTCTGGCACAGGTTTTAATGAAAGATATTGCCACTCCCATACCAGCAGAAGAGGTGAAGAAAGTGGTTAGAAAATGTCTGGAGAAGGCTGCCTTGATCAATTACACTCGACTTACAGAATATGCCAAAATAGAAGGTTAGTACAGCGATCAACTGCCAAAGTGGCTGTAAAAGCCAACAATGCCTTTTAACTGAATATTCTGTGAACAGCCTTTTCCCTTTCCTGAACAAACCCCTTCCACAGCAAGGGGAAATGTCTCATTAAAATCTCAGCTGGTGAACTATGGAGCTTTTTCCTATTCATTGCTTTAATATGCCTCCTGGGACCCTGTTTGAATGGAGGACTAGGACTTCTTAATTTAAGTTGCCCTTTGTTCTTACTTTTGAGTTCTCCATAAGTCTAAAAGGTTGTTTATGGGTTATTTTTTATTTCTCTAACTATTTCTAGTATTTAAGCTACTGACAGGAAATTCTTTCCTTAGCAGCAGTAACAGTACCTTGAAACTTGAAAACTCTGGGTATAGATGCTTTTCTGATGTACTTATCAGAAAGGCAGATGGATAAATCTTATTTATTTTTGTTGTTGTGTTGTCAGATATATAATAATAATCTGATCATTAAAACTTTAATTACATCCTGGTTTCCTGAATGAACTAATGGGACAAAATACTAGATCTAGTAGTAATCAGCAGTTTTCTGGAATTTACATATGTTCTAGAATGTATATCATTAAATTGATGAAGATAATGCTCAAAAATAATGGCTAACATATGCAATGTCATTTTAATATTTGTAAACCTTATGTAAAACAAAAAGGAAGTCATAATAGTTAACTGCCTTGTCCAGACACTTGTGTTATTCTCCATAAACTGCAGAAAGCTTGAGATATACCTGTGCAGATATATTCAGGAGTAGGAAACAGTGCATGTACATCTATAGAACTGTTTTTCTGGAAGTAGAGTCAAGTAGCAGGAAAATATATGAAGGATGAATTCTGCTTTAAAAAATTTCAATTTTTATGCATAGTATGGTTTTTCCTAGCATGTATTTCTAGCAATGATCTGGAAGAAATAGAGTTATCATAGCAGCAAAATGAAGAAGCCTCATATTTAGCAATATTACAAAGCCAACTTTCTTCCTTTTTCCATTTCTGTTAAAATTCTCTGAAAAACATGAGTTAACCAGTCTCACAAGTGATTAACAAAAAACCCATCTCATTGCTATAGCAACCAGTATTATATCATGGGAGTAACAACATGAAACCATCTCAGTAACCAGTTTATCATAATTAATTATGATATCATGTTGTGTTAAAGAAAGAAGGATGAATATTAATCTATTCTAGAAAATGACAAAGCAAAAATACTATTTTCCTTAGTTTTTATCCATCTGTTTTCATAAGAGGTATTTTAATGTTCAGTACTTCTGTTTTCTAGCAAAGCTGTTGAAATAGTGGGAATAAAAATAGAACCATTTTTAAAAGTGACAAAAGCATGCAAAAGATATCTAAACTCACTGACAGTAAATTGGATTGGGAAAGTTTTTTACAGTGAAGTAAATACATCTTTGCCCAGGATTTTAAACTGTATCGTAGAGAACTGTTGCAGTTCCACTGCAAGTAGCAAATAATGCACTTTAAAATACACAGTGTTAATGCTGCAGTAAGCTGGAGCAGCACATAAAACTGCCATCCATCCCGTGGCGTATTCTGACTTGCAAATTTCTTTTTGGATTTATTGTCTTTTGGTTGAAACATGACTAGATTTCTGTAAGTAGTTTTACACTCATGTAATTGTAAACCCAAAGCACAACAGATAATTCCATATATGTGTAGTACCTCAACGAGAAATAGGTTGAGTACTTTTCTAAGAGTAGAGTACTATTTGAAATTGAAGGGCTTCAGCATCATAACATCACAAAATTAAACACGTTGGGTTTCGGGAGCAATGAGACCTGTATTTGTCTGTTTCTATACTCAGGTTCAAGAATCCTACATTTTTACCAATATAATAGTTGGTAATAGTTTTCAGAAATACGTTCCATTCTTCTTCTTTAGGTTTATGGAAGCATTATTGTATCCATGCACTGAAATTACCTTCTTCTCTAGCAAGTTGTGTATGGTAGTGTTTACATTAATTGCTTACTCCTCAAATTCTGTACAGAAACTGATAACATTACTGATGTCCTCAAATGTGGGTGTCATACATTTCAGCGATTTTTTTCCTATTCTTTAAGTATTTCTTCAGTGAACAACATTGTATCAGTCAAAATGCAACTTTTGCATGATAGTATCAGCTATAGAGCCATAGTAACTGCCTAAAAAGTAAGAGATGGAAAGAGGGCTCTAACAAAAACAATGTTCTTATGTTCTTTTACTATTATTAATGTTTCTAAATTCCCAGGCACAATATGGATGCAAACTCAGCCAGCGAGCCTGAAATAGAGACTATATTGAACTAGTAAATAAAAATATACTACCTAAACACATACACTATTTCTTCCTCAGTTGACAAAACCCATCACTTGGGTGAGGTGACTGTCAGGACTCTCACTGCTATAGTCAAGATTTTTAAAAGATTTTAACTCCTTATTTGGTATTTATTCTACTCTAGTGAAACTAAAATACTTATATTTCTGTAATGGTGTTTTTCTTTTCTCTTTTTTTGTTGTTTTATATTTAGCAACAGCAGAAAAGGACTCAGGTGATTACTATTTGTGTGCATGTCTGCATGTACTACAGATTTAGTGTGTTGTGTCTGTTGTTTTATTATTTTTGATGATTTCAACAGTACCAAGATATTGGCCGTAACATGTGAACATAGAAATTAATTTTGATGTAGTGTGGTCCATGCATTCTTCATTTACACCGATACTTAACTATGATGTGCATATTTATTAGCAATTTAGATAATGTTATATTTTGGAATATGGTACAATTGTTATTTTTGTGAAAGAGATGTAAGTAAGTGATGCAGAAAAGTTTGGCTTTTAAATTCAAAATCAGTTTGTGTATTTAGAGAAATGTCATTTCATAGTCATCAGCAGTAATGGTATCCATTTTTTAATGGGACTGCTGGATTTCTTGATGAATATCTTGATAGGACAACTCATTTTAAAGCTGATTTTACATTGCTCTGAGATGGCTTTCTTAGATTGCTCTAGTTACAGCTGAAGATTGCAAGGATGGTAGTTCTTTGTGTTCCTAATTTCATGAAGCTGATGCATTGTATATTTTCCAATAGTGCAGAGAGGTTTTTTGAGTGCTTATATCCAAATATTTAACAGAGTGACCATAAAAAGAACATAGCTGAATTAGTATTTGTGGCTGAGCAGTATTGGCTGCATAGAAATATGAAGGGTTGTGCATATATGTGCCTTGAAATAGATGCACGCACTACTTTGTCTTACCTTTTTTAAAGCTGTATACACTGACCCAAGCCTGATTGTGATGCTTTCTGGGGTTTCCACAAATATCAACCAGGGCATTGAGTTGGTAGATTTCTCAGGATGAAATTATTTTCCAGCTGGAAAGACAGACTGGGCTGATGACTTTAAATTTTGCATGAAAGTAGTTCAAAATGGAGCTCCTTGACAATGAGGGGCTTGAAGGGAGAAAGATGGGTCATCTTTGGAGGAACAGCTTTTTTAGGCAGTAAATAAGAAAAAAACAATAGCCAATTATAAAAACTACTTTTTTTGAAATTCGATGTTCCTAACTGAAGATTGAAAAAAATCCATTGGTTCCTAAAAATTTACTGGTTTTCATTTGAAAGCTTTAAACACTGTTGAAGTAGAAGAGCTCTGTTTGGAATTGTTAAAGAGTGGACAGTGCAGTGGTGGTATGGCCATTCATGCCACAGCCTGTTAGACTGAGCTCATGTTGCTCAGGTAATCTCTGATGAACAGGGAGAGGTTTGTTAAGCAGGTGATTCAGAGTACTTTGAGGCTTCTTCAGCAATTTCTCTGTGAAAGGACCTGTCTCCTGCCATCAAACACGAATGCACCCTAAGAAAGTTTCCCTACTAGGTAAGATACCTAAAGCTAGATAGCACAAATATTCAATTTAATATTTTCATACCTGAAGATATTGAAGAAACTATCTCTTCAAATTAGAAATTTAGGTAAATATTGAAATTAACTTGTGAAATGAGAAAACTAATTTTAGAGTTTGTGTCCTTTGACCTTTGCACTCTAAAACGTCAGCTGTACATTTTTATATAATCTGTATCACCTCTAGTACAAATCTTCATTGTGCCCCAAACACTTGCTATTCTTATTTTTTCTCAGGTTCATTATGTCAGAAATACAGACCGTTAAGCACAGATGACATACAGTTACAAGCACGGGGGAAAAAAAAAGACTGTACCTAATTTCAGACATTTTACATTAGGTTTATGCACCTTCGAAAGAAACTGTTGCCATGTTATTAAGATAAGATAGCAAAGCTGTCCCTTAAGTGACCTGGCAAATAACTGTATTAGAGCATGGATGAGAGGAAAGCCTGTCACATACAGTGAGTAAATGGAAATTCACTGTGTGAGTTAGGTGAAGCTAGAGGTTTATAGGCTGTGCTTATTATTTAATTGCTTAATTAAATTCAACTTCTGACTAAAAATGCAGCTGAAAATTAATCAGATAAATCAGAAAATTTACTTTTATTGAAAGGAGTAAATAGACTGTGTTCCACCAGAATTTTGCATCCCATTGAACCCATTCGTCTGATGCAAAAGATGAAGCACCTTAAGGAATCACCATAAAATTGTGTTTTAGCCTGGCTCACAGGGCCAAATCCTGCTTCTAAACTCCTACAGATCTTGTCATGAATTTGATATACAGTATGCTTACCCCTAATACCATATATTGCATTGTCGTGGAAAATAAGGAAAAGCTATTTCTTGATAACTATTATTCACCCTTTAACTTGTGCACTAGATACCGTATAGAGATTCTTGAATTGCAGGAGTGTCCTTGTTAGGTAATACAGAGGTGAACATGCAAATTCTTTTTGCTGCAAGAAAGAATCCTTCTTCAGCAGTGTGGTTGCCAGGTTCCCAGGTCTATTCCCCAAGTGCTCTCATTTTCACAGTCTCAATTGAACAAGACTCTGAATGCTTTCCCAGAAGACGGTGGTTACTTTCTTAATGGCAGACACAGTGGTATAAGCAGCACTTGCATCAACAGGATTTGTTTGCAGTCAGGATGACATTTTATTTAGCACTCCCATGCCGTTGTACTATTATGAATATAGAACAGCTTTTTTTCAATAAAAATTACATTTGCAATGACAATTACAGAGGGTTCAGCATGTCATTCCTCACAACATGTACAGCTGAAATTCTCATGGAGTAGCTAATCTGTTCAGTCAGTATAATTGGCATTATGAGGAGAACAGCAGCAAACCTGCTCTTATAATTTTGAACTATGCCTAAGAACTCTCCTAAAATACCCTTGTAGTTTGCAGTAAGGGTTTATAATTTGTCAAGGAGATGATCACAGCATTAATATGTGAAAATCTCTTTTTAAATATAAACCATTTTCGTTTCAGCACATGCTGCCTTTGAGACTTCGCTACGGGAAAGTACTTTTTAGATCATCTTGTGTATGGCATATTTTCTTGTCTTATTCAGTATTTAACTTGAGTTAACTCTTCCTATAGGTAATGTTGAACATAACTGGACCTGCTAGATGCTGAGGCCAGAGACAAGTGGCATCCTTCAGATGCATTTTGTATAGCTTCCCATGTACAGCTTATAGGAATTTGGAAGCCTACCCCACCTGTTTTCTGTCCTTCAAAAAAGATGACCTTCCTTATACAGAATTCATATTTTTAACTTCTATTTTATACACATCCATTAACAGAGAGAGAGAGTAAAAAAAACACTTTTTTTATTCCTTCTCAGAAGTGAATGGTTTTCCCCATTTAAATTTATTTGAAATCTGAATGGCTGAGAAGTAATGGACTCTGCTAGTGCTGCTATCACTGCCTAAGAGAAATGATGGAAACTCACATGTAAATACATTTTTCAGTGCAAGGGCATTGCCTTGCTGTGCAGAAGAAAAGGGACTGGGCTACGGATTAAAGTGGTAAATGGCTGTGAAGCGAACAGGGCAGTATCTGTCATTGTCCGTAGATACTCGTTTCTGAGGCAATAGACAGATTGTAAAGATTTGAATTATTAGGCAGTTGTCCTTTAACTTGTTATTTTTAAAAGTCTGTAGTAACTGCATATACTTGGCTTCTTCTGCCAATCAGTTTTAATAAAAGGAATGAGAATAAATTCAATTAAAATCAGAGCAAATAGTTGCTGTGTAGTGTGCAATTGCTCAAAGACAAATCACAATAGTCATCCCAATATTTCTTTCTATCAGACAGACTGCCAAAAGCTGAATAACTGTTAACTTCGTACAATAGAAGGTCAGGAGCAACTCAACAGTTTGCTGTTTTTTAAAGGACATCGATCGTTAATGTACTCATTACATGCAAGTTTCTAAAGGAAGGGTAGTATGTAAATGCCCTCAAGGCTCAGAAGGATCTATCTGACTTAAAAAGAAGAACACTACAAACATTATTGAAATTGAGAAGGCAAGTGGAGAGAGTCATTGTACCTGGAGAGGACTTGATTAAAGCTCTCCATGCATGTTCATTTCACTGAACAAACAAAAACGAATGAGTTGCACAGCAGCATAGCACCTTCTTGGTCTCTGTTTGTTGTGCAGCTAAACAGAAAGGGGAGGATACAGGCAAATATCCCTGATTTCAATTTTGGAACACAGGTCATGGAACCCCTGGATTGTTAAATCCACGTCCTGATACCTCCTTCGTAAAGGTACCCACATCCTCTCTTAACAGCTGTGCTGAGTCTTTGTCACGGCTCTTCCCCTTTTCCGCCCCCTGCTTTACCCATGTGAAGGCCATTTCAAGTCCTGTTCGCTCTATAGGTGTAGGAAGTACCCTACAGTCAAATGAGTTCCCACTTTTTAGCATGCTAACCTTGTCCTCTATCCCCAATGAAGGAGGGATAGTTACTCCTTTCGGTAGCATTTCATCATCATTCCTCCTCACCTCAAATTCTGATGCATTTTTAGACAATAGTTTTATACAACCTGGGCTTTCAGCACCTTGTCTCAGAGTTTCAGCCTCCTGTTCTTCATTTGTATTATCTTAGGAGCCACTCTCTATTGAACTTTGAATTTTGCCTTTTTGAACGTTGGTGACTAGAACTGTGCAGTCATCCCCATGAGATGCCTTACACAGTACTAGTAGTACTATTACACCAGAAATGCTTAATCTAATATATTCAAGGAACACTTGTCTTTTCATTTCTCTATCATGCTTGTGGCATACAGCCATTCTGCGAAAAGTTAATTCAACCCAGTCTTCAGAGTTTTGATCATTTCCAGCTGACGACTTCCCAGTTTATAGCAAATGTTTGTTGTTGTTCACATGCCAAAATGTATTGTCTTCCCTCTTAAAATATTACATTTTGTTTCTCTCTCTCATTCTTTGGACTTACACAATTATTGTCACTGCATTTTGACCCTGCTGTCTATCGCCAGTGTTTTATAAAATTGTCATCAATGCAGTCCTAATATTTATTCTGAAATCATTGGTGAAAAAATTAAGGACGCTCAGCCCTAAGATGGATCTTCAAGGATTCCTCAAGAAACCTTTCTTTGCTCTTTCTCGTTACTACCCATTGCCTTTCTCTTGAGGCAGCTTCTTTATCCAACACGTAGTTCCTTTTATAATCCTCATTTTATTCAGCTTAACTGGAAGTTTTCCCATGAGGCACAGTATCAAATACTTCAGTAAAGTCAGAATAGATGAGATCTACTGAATTTAGTTTCTAAGAAAATATCCTATCAAGAAAAGCTACTGCACAAGTCTAGTGCATCCTACTTTTGCAAATCTGTATTACATTTTACTCTGTTTTCTGTTCATTTTATGTCCCAAATAAGTCATTCTTCAAAAATTGTTTTAACGTTAATAATTGTTGACATCACTTTTCCCTCCCCCTTACCAGCCAGCATTAGATCTGCTGTTGTCGTCTTTCAGTAACTCCCTAAAATTTAGACTCTTAAAGGTATTAGATTTTTTAAAAACACTTGTTACTGAGTCTGCACTTTCAAGTGCCATTTTTTTCTCAGTCTAGTATGTCAGTTATTCAGGTCCCTTCATTCTTGGAGCTCTTCTGTTTTTTACCTTGGAGTTTTATTCCACTGGAACAGAAAGTGCTGAGAACATTAGTTCCTTCCCCTTTTGAAGAGAAATTAAAAGTGAGGGAAGGGAAGAAAATACCAACTGCTTGTATCTGTGTTGCCAAACCTGAATACAAAGAATCATAAATTAAATGCCATTGATCAGTAATTAAAAATTGAGAATTCTTTTCATCTCTGCCTTTTTTATTCTGCTTTTACCTCTTCAAATGTGTTGCTTCTTTTTTTTTCCAGCTTTTTTCCAGCTTCACATGAGCCAAAAGATATCCCTTTTTTGAAAAAAAAAAAAAGAAAATCTTTGATTGTCCCATGAAGGTAATTCCATTGAATACTACAATAAATTTTAAAAAACAGCAAACACTGTAGCGTGACCCAGTTTATGAAATGATAAGTCATAGACTAGAAGTGAACTCTGACTTTTTACAAATCCCACAATCTCTCTGTACATAGGTGATAATGGTAATTAATTTTTTAAATTTTGTTGTCCTTTGAATTTAAAATCCTATAGAATTCTTACGAAACAATTACAGAAAAGCTTCAACTTCGTAATTAAAGCTAAATTCCATTATTTGTATAAGGCTGTAATTTCTCTTTAATCAGAAGAATATAGGCTGTCCTCCCAGATGTCCATTTGTTACCCTTTCCTGCAAAATTAATTCTGTGAAAATTTGCAAGAAAATCCACCACAGTCAAATCTAAATTATCTGTGGGTGGATTATCCCAGTTGCAGATTAACTCTGGAGAGTCAGTTCAGGTCTAGCAACATATATTAGCTCCAGTTTACTGACGCTTGTACTGCTTTTGATACAAATCTAAAAGCAATCTTGCTGGTTTCACGTGTTGAAAAGTCAAAATTAATGGGTCCTGCTGAAGGAGAGTTGTCTCCGTACAGTTCAAACAATGATGTATCCATATTATCAAATTAGATCATGGCCTGTTTTAATGCAAGGCTTCCCTGTCATCTCCTCTGCATAAATATGAATTCACTCCCAGACTCCCGTTTGGAGTGAATCAGTCAGATTCCTTGGCAAGAGAGCTGGTATAAAGTAAAGGGTAGCTCATTTAGGCTCCACACTCTATAACTGAATTTTTTGAAGTACGTAAGATTTAGGTCCCCCTGCACAATATCCAAACAGGCAATATTCCTTCAGAAACTCCAAAATTTGCTCAGGCCGTGCACTGCTGTGTATGCAGTGCATCCTGGAAGGAGTTTGACAGCCAGCAGTCATCACATTATCTGCCCTCCTGTAGGTCTAATTCTGGCACATGCATAGAAATGGATTAATTGGTGCTCAGACACCTCCATTAATAGATATCTTGCACTTTCTCCAGGCTTGAATGCTGGTAGCACTAATGAAAAGTAGCACGACAGCAGAGTGCTGCCAGCCACCAGTGCAACAGCGCCAATGAAAACTGAAACAAATCCCAGTTGTCTGACATGAAGGATCAAAATACAGACTGGATGTTCTGTTGCAGTTTGGCGTAAAATGAGCTTGACCAACTCCTAAGCTGCAACATCACCACAGAAGTCTCCAGCTCCATCTAGCTGGCTGAATGAGGAGGTACCCATAGGTCCACCAGGGCTGTGAATGTGGGGCCTGTCTCAGAGTCCTTGGCCATGGAGGGAAGTGATGATCAAAGGGAACAGCCGTTCTTAAGTGTCACACAACTTCTTGCATTTTTTCCAGTATCCCTGCTATTGGTCTGTGGGAGATCTTCTAATCCTCTCCAGAGAGGTTGTCTCTTCAGAATTTCTTGGTCTGGACATGCTTGTTTGAAGAAAAGGAGAGAAATTGAACACACCTGTTTAACAGCTTACGTGCTGGGGAGAAAAGGGAAGAGGTGAACTGTACATTTGACTTCATCTGGAAAGCAAGCTTAACTTGGGTTTTAGACATACTGATAGGCTCAAGAAAGGAGGAACAGGGAGAAGTTCTCTGACCTGCATGACACAGGAGGTCGGACTGGGTGATCTGACAGTCCCTTCTGGCCCTAGGCTCCATCAGTCCATGAAACAGTCACCTTTTCATTTCAGTAGCGTTTTAGTCAGTTAACTTAGCTCATTTAACAATATTTTCTTGGTACCTGTGTGACTCACTGATAATGCGTACTTGAGAAAGCATCCATTATTTGCAGAGCCTGGCTTGCTTTTTCATTTCAGCAGAATGTGAAGCTGCAAACAGATGATTGATGGCTTTTTCTGTTTATTTTCCAAAAGATGTCAAGCAGCATATTTACTGGCTTGACTCCTGCTGCAACTTGTTAGTTTGAGTAGTGTAAACACATCTTAACAACCCTTAGTAATTGTGGGGAGAAAGACATCATGAGTATAATGAAAACTGACAGCACTTATTTCCTTTCCTGTAAGTTTTTTACGCTTATAAAGACAGGCACAGTGTTTTGCTCAAATGTTTTGGAGGTTCTAAAACTTCCAGATAACAGTTTGTTGGTACTCATATTTCAAATATACTACTTGTTTGGTTTAAAAAAGTTAATATTTAGTTCTTTTTCTCTCAGATCATTTCATGGCCCCTTGTCTATACACCCGTGTAAATGGTGGTTATCCATAACACATACTCACTAGATTTTTAGATACTCACTAGATTTAGATTTTTTTTAGATTTTTAGATACTCACTAGGGGGTCCCTGCCTCTGGCAGGGGGGTTGGAACTCGATGATCTGCAAGGTCCCTTCCAACCTAAACCATTCTATGATTTTGGAAAGAGAAAGGTCATTAGTTACAGAGAAAAAAGACTAGCTGGTGTGGTAACTTACAGATGGAAAAGGAAGCTTTAGATGAAGCCTAAGCAAAATGTAGGGAAGTGTATGGCATCCAAATGAAATTGCATGTATTTATTTATTCTGTGAATAAGTAAACAACAACAAAAATAGATTTGTTCAAGGATACAGAGTGAGTGCAATTATCTGCCACCTTTTCTTGTCAATAAATCTTATAGGAAAATGATGATTTTTAAAGTAATATGAAAAGCTGTATGAAGCATCAGGAGTAGCTGGCATATTTTTAGCAAGTAGTAAACAGTTTTGGAGTCAACTAGTAAATAGAATGGGAAATTTCATGCAAACTTGAAACTGGAATTCATTGAGCCTAATCTGTCCCAAATTTCTAGTCACCTATGCCATGAAAAATCATTCAAAAACTTGCCATACTCACCTCTAAGGGAAATTTACAGGCTTTGTCTTCTTTTTCCTCCTAAACACACTAATCCTATTGAAAAAAAAAAAATATTCCTGAACATGAGTACCGTAATGACTGAAATTCTAGCAGGTTTAAATAATTTATCATGACCGATTTATTTTTATGCCATCATCATCCCTGATCATAAGTAGGTCTTCTCCTTCCCAAGTGTTCCCACTGTGGGAACACTGTTCCAACGCTGCCTGTGTAGGAGCACTTCTGATCCCCTCTTTCATCCTTCATTTTATTAGTCTTATTTTATGCCTAATAAAACAAGTAAACAAACAAACACAGAAACAAAACCAGATTCTCCATTCAATGCCATTTCTGATCAAAATTCATCACTTCAACACAAGTGACCAGAACTGCATTTCCTCCATGCCATGCTCAAGAGAATTAATACTTTCCTGAGACCGTGTTTCTCTTCATCACGATCTTGTCACAGCGGTGACAACGGATAATCTTACCATTAGCTAGTAAATCTATGGTCTTTCTCCTGCTGTCCCTGGTGATAATGGTGTCCATTCAGTAGCCATTTTTAGGCTATCTTGATCTTATCCCAGTTCTGACATGTGAACTCACTCCTATGCAAAAACACAACATCAGATTCAATATAGTTATTAGAATTACTTTCTTACTAATTTAGAGGACACCTTTCTAGGATGTAATTTTTGAATAGCTTACAGCTTATTTCATTTCATGGGGAATGAATGCAATTATGAAGGCAATTATTTTGTTTACTTTGTTAGTGGTAAGGTCCATGAACACCACGCTGAATTTGTAATAAAATGAGTTGTTTATGCTGAAATCAGATGTGCCAGTCATACTCTGTATTAGTATCACTGGGTTTTTTCTAAGACTCGTTAACATCAGTGATGCTGGTACTCAGCTGCATGAATAGTACTTGCTGTGTGTTCAGGGAGGGGAGGACGCTGACTACCAGAGGAAATGGCAGTTTAAGTCCAGGACAAGCGTAGAAACCGCTGCTTAAGTCTGAATCCAACAGCAGTTTCTACATTACAACCTAAATAATAGGGGCTGGACCAATCCTTTCTAATCTGACTTAATGTAATACATAAATACAGTTGCGGTTATATTCATGTGATTGTTCTACAGTATCAAATTTGCAAATTCAGTATAGTATTAACAACCATGATCTTGACCTTGTGAATGTAGTTTTGTGTCCTGGTGTGTGTTTTGTGCTTGGTCCATGTTCATACAGTAACTCTTTCTTGCATTAGGTTGTGGGTTTGGAAATCATATTATTTCAACCTGTCTGCTTATGTGGTCTATTTTAATAAGATTTGAATTTTTTTAACTACTCCAGTAGCTAATTTGCCTGTTTTGTGTTTTGCATAAAAATAATATGGTTTTGTTGTCACCTGTAAGTCGGTGTTTGCTGGAGGTTCTAATCCAATGTTTCTTCAAAAATTGAATTAAAGCTATATATTTCATCATGGTACTATGCTTCAGTGTGTTAGAAGAAGAACTGGACAAGGTCACCTGCCTTTAAGATGTCTGAAAAGTTGTTTTGACTTGCCAGAAATGTTAAGTGTTAAAAATACTTAGTGCATGCAGTTTAATATTCTCACTAACACCAAGAAGATTATGTAAGGTTTTTATGTAAGTTTTTTAATTAATCTGCTAATGTTCTATGTCATGATGAATACATAAAGCAGGAGAGAAATGTGAGCAGAACTTTCTGCACATGAAGATGTGTATTTATGTGATTTGCTGTTCACGTGATCCATGAACATGCGCAGAAAATGAGAAAACAGGATTTCCAAGGCCCTCACTCACCTTACGTTACAGCTTCATAAGTCCTCTGCAAATGTGGTTAGCGTGGTCATACTTATTCAAGTACAATACTTATATTGTACATCATTTCCATCCCAAGGTTTATGCTTAAGGACAAGAGCTTTATTAAGTGAATAAGCTCGGATAGCTAATACTGAAGTTATTCCTAATGACACAAGTTATGTAATTGGACAAATTACTTTCACTGATTAAACTATGATTGTAAAAAAATTTCAATTCGTCTCTTCCCTTATCTCCCATGACTTTTCCTGGGATGTAGTCCTATTAACTTTTATTTCATTGAAAACTAAACTGAGCTTAATTGTCCTGTAAGAATTTTAGTTACATTTGGTTTGCCTTTGTTTTTGAAGTCTACTCTGTAGAATAAGTGATCCTCGTGTCATTTGTAACTTCCTTATTTGTCCTTGTTTTCTTGTGTGGAGTCTTTAGTAGGCATGTGTCAATTCTGTTATAACATCTGTATTTTATAGCACTACTTTTCAGTATGGTACTGAAAAGAATGCAGATTCGCTCATGGCTGAACAGCAGGCAGAAAATCACTTTTTTGAATATTTAATTATTAGACATTATTTACTTGAATAATTATTGTGGTTTGTACTTTTCTTATTTTTAAGTATGCCTAAAATACAGTGTCTTATTTAGATAAAACATTTGGAATTTGTGACTGCTGCAAAATGCATGAATCTTTCTGGTGACAGTAATGAGTCATGTAGTGAGGGCGGCATTGTGCTGACGGCACAATAACAAAAAAGGCCTTTAGTGTCTCTGTCTTTGTCTGTCTGACCTTGAAGAGAATTAGAACTTGCTTGTTGCAGAAGTTGAGCATCTAATACATTGATGCACCTGTTAGTTCTCACATATTAAATCAGATAATGTTTATAATGATCAGTGGTTCTTTTGTGAATTAAATATTTTCTCGTTCTAGTGATCTGGACACTCACCTGCATTTGCTTTTTTAAAGGATTGTCCTTAACACGTGCAATTGCTTGTACTTCAGAAGACTGTAACTTTGCACCATTCCCATTCTTTTCTGACATCCTTTTCCCTTACTTTTGAATCTTATTTCTAACTAAAGCAATTTTGGTTTGCATTTTATATTCAAATAGAGACCATGAACCAAGCAACACCTGCTAGAAAACTGGAAGAGGTTCTTCACCTTGCAGAACTCTGTATCGAAGTATTGCAGCAAAATGAAGAACATCATTCAGAGGTGAGGCGGTAACTGCATTTGCTGTAGAAAATGGTTTATTCCTAGATTTTTTCTCCCCTGATGCGAAGCAATTCTGTCAAGAAACATTGTAGCTTTACTTTCTGACATATGTTTAAGGCAGTTCACATTTACAGAGGAATAAGAGACTTGAAGCTTATGAAAAGTGAAGTGAAATAAAACTCTACTTGAATACGCTCGAATGAACTGTAGGTTTAGAAATGAAAATTAAAGAGCATAAAATAGAGAAAGCATCTTTGTGCTGGAGGTGGTGAAATGGTATGGAAAAGATTCATAGCCTTATACAGTTGTTCCTTCCAGCTTTTCACCTCTCATTCAAAATAGAAAGAAAATATAACTGAATGCTATTTTTCATTGTCCTGTATAGATCTTGATTTTAACGTAAAAATAATGATGGGTGTAATAATCACATTCACATTGCTCTTCTGTTGGTTGGGAAACTGCTTTTAAACTTGCAGATTTTCAAATGGCTTTATAAGGTAGAAGAAATAAAATGGAACAATTTCATGTTTCTTACTCAAGCCTTTTGCCTCATGAGACAGAAATCATATTTAGAATATTCAGAATTATAGCACCTTTTATATCAAGGAGTTACAAAAATAAACTTGACCAGCTACACACAATCATATATATTATTAACTTTTTATTAATAAATATAGTTTTCTAAGGTTCAGGAAATTGTTTTTAAAATATTCTCAAACAAATCAATAAATATTTTTGAGGAATATATGCAAGGGGATAAACATGATTTAGTATATATGGTTATAAATATGATCATTCAAAACATCTGTTTTTATATCACACTATGGAATCTAGTTTTTAGCTTACATCTGTCATGTGTGAACTTGTTATAGATGTTTTATCTTATAATGAAGAAACAGCTGTTTCAATGATTTGAAATTAATTCCCTGGAGGTCCTGTTCTACACTACTGTTGCCACTGTGTTACTTTGTAATGATTACTTAATAAAATGTATATATTGTTGGATTTGTCTTTTGAGGACATGCATTACTGTAAGATTATTAGACTTCTGTGAAAAAGAACACAGAAGAAAGAGATCATGTGATACCTCTCTCTTCAAAGATTACTTTCCATACTACTTACTTGCAGTCAGAAATATGGTAGTTTTCAGAAGGGTAAATATATTTCTTATGCCTTCAGAAAAATCAGTTCAGCAGAAGTTTTCAATCTAACCTAAGAGAGCTTGAAAAGAATAAAGATTATTTTAAGATTACTTTCCCTTTCCTTCATTCATGTAATAAATGTTCAATTTTACTGAAATTTATGGAGCATGTGGAATTTCAATATCAAAATATATCTGAGAAATAGATCAAAAAATTATACGTTCCCTACTCAAAATGGAAGATTAAGTGTGGTGATTTCACATTATAATGTCAAGTAAATGTTGAGTGTTTGATGGTGCAGTTGATGAAAAGGATCGCTAATCTTTAAAACAGTATATCACTTTTTTTAATACTAGATTTTTTTTATTTTTTTTTTTTAATTCATAACACTTCCAAATTTCTGGGATTCCCAAAGGGAAGAGAGGTATGTAATTCATGATGAACTAAGCATTATTTTTCACCATTTGTAGCATGGAACTGTGTATTAAATTGTTCTGATGATTTCTGGTGTTGTATCACCACATTTGTGTGTCTTTCTAGAATCAAAGAAATTCTGTCTTCCTTTAATCTGGTCAATGTTTTTGTTCTCTTAGAATGTGTGTCACAAGTTGCTAATTGCCTTTATCCTGTTTTCATATTTATCCTTAATGACTGAACTACTGTCTTAGCTGTAGTATTTGTTTTTCTATTCTTCTTCTTTGCTGCCTAAGCAATGATGGGTCGTTCTTGAGAGGGTCAGAAGTATTTCTGTCTGGGTTCAAAGCGTCATTTGCAAAGAGGAAGAAGATGGAAAGAAAATGTGCTGTTTTCTGGTTTTGGTTTTGCTTTGGGTTTTTTTGAGTTTTTGGCAGTATTTTCTGAAAAGAGTTTTGCTTGCCTAGAGGAGACACCTGCCAATGCCTGTATACATTTATTTTCTTCTTTATTTCTATGCATTTAGTTATTTTGTAGGGTAGGGAGTCTGTTCTTTTAACAAGTGCCCATTTAAACAGGATTTACTAATGAGAAACTTCCTCCAGTTTGAGGAAAAAGACTGCATTTCAAACTCTTACCAAAAGTTTTGAAGCCTTATGTGCCCTTTTCACTATGGTACTAATCAGCACCCTTCAATCTTGACACTGCAACACACAAAGTACTTTTCAGTAATAGCAGAGAATCCTCATCATTTCTTTAAAATCTCTTGGCAATTCATCTTTTCTCCATTTGCCCCATGTCAAGAAGAATTACAGGCAGTCATCAGAAAATCCAGGATGGAAACAAATCTTTGTACACCACTTTTCAGAAGCTGTGTTTTATTTGATACTTTTCAGGCCTGAGTTCGTATTTCTACATAGGACCCGTGTTTTAGAAATGCCAGTGAGGATTTCTAAGACTTTATTTGAAGTTGTGGGAATTCAGTGCTTGTATAGATCAAGCTACATATGTCCCATATTGGCATCTCATAAATACTCAACATGAGATATTCAAAATGAGGGGCATAAGTTTGAAAGCAAAGACATTTTCTTATCTAGTGTGTGTAGGTATTTCTCATGGTCAGATATCTTCATTAACTCTGAACAAAACATTCTCAGCAGTGTGTGATATTCATCCCATTTCATAAGCTCACTTCACCTTCATCTTTAGCTCCAGGATCATACAACTCCCTCTGATCCAATACTCAGCTTCAATACTGACCTTTCAAAGCCTAGATTTAAGTGACAGTAAAATGGTGTAAGAGTTATACGTGAAGTGGTCTTTAATGTGAAATTGGCTTTACTTGATGACGTACTATTTTTCACAGGTTTCTTCTCTTCTTTTAAGCTAAGGTTACCTAAGAATCTAAATTTTTACCAAAGAAAACAGTGTATTCCAATGTGTTGTTAAGTTACTGAAAATTAATAGAGACATTAGCGAATTCCTAAAGATGTATTTGTAGCATTTGTAGAATTTTCTTCTTCAGGAGAAGCCGACATCTTTAAGGCAAAAATAGGAATAAAAAAACACTCTGTACCTCTTTAAAAAAGCCTTAGACTTCAAAGAATAAGATTTCACATTAAAACCATCCCTTCTGATTAAAAAATGAGTGCAAAAGGTATTCACAAGAATTTATTTGAAAAAAATAATTAATCTGATTACTTATAGAACTGAATGGAATCAAAAGAAGCATATACAGTAATTTTTCAGCAATGTGGCCTTTTCTTTGCTCTCTGACAAAAAGAGTTGCAGGGATTTGTATTCCTGTTTTGATTTTTTGTGTTACATTTTTGTTCCGATTATATCATCTTTCCCAGTATAATCTTTTTGCTGAAAGGTTTTTTAAAATATTTTCACGTTTTTCACTTGGCCTGTTCATCCTCCCCAAAAGAGACAGAACATGAAGTGAGATATTCAAATGTATTTTGCCATTGATACAGCACATCTCTTTGCTTTATGACTTGTGTTTAATAATTCTATTTTGCCATGTTTGCAGGCATTCGCTTGGTGGCCAGAATTATTGGCTGAGCATGCAGAGAAGTTTTTGTCTCTTTATTCTGTTGATATGGATTCAGCGCTAGAGGCACAGCCGCAGGACTCCTGGGACAGCTTCCCACTTTTCCAGCTGCTGAATAACGCCCTCAGAAATGACAGTAAGATCTTAAGTTCTTTACTTATAGTGTGGATAAGAGTTTTCAATGTGCCCACACCTTAGAAATGTGTTTCTATATAATACAATTCTCAAAATAGAAGTGATGGTGTCTGTGTTTATGATATATACCCCGGTGCTCCATTTCTTGGAAGTTGAGCAGTTTCTCTCTATCCTTGCACCATTTCAGTCCTTTTTCTGGTGATCCATTAACCATTCAGTATGACAAATTGCTCAGTTTTAAATCAATTATGTACAGGCAGCATAATATGTATTTAATATTTCATGTTTAATCTATACTGCGTAAATAAAGTTGTGGTTAGTATTTCCTTCATGGAAAGTACTTTCAGACTAGTTATGTCAGTAAAGGTATTGCAGGCTTCATGAGAATGTGGTAAGATACAGTAAATCAGAGTGTTATTTTCACTTCTTGTATTGTTGTATCATTATTTGAGTTGGAGATCAAAATTTGAAATAGCTGTATTTTGCTTTTATTTGTCTTTGAAAGGAGATTTTATTTTTTAATCATAGTTAAGTGATTTTCTAGGCATGTTTTGTGTGAAAGTGATTTTAATAATGGAATTAAGGAAATAACCAATGAAACCAGAGAAAATGGATTAGGTGTTATTTTAAAAACACTGGATTGCACCTTATTTTCCAGACAGATAATTGCTCCTCACATTTTAAGGCATCAAAAAGAAAAAAAAAACATTTGTGCTATGTTTTATGTTTACTCATATTTTATTTTTTAAAAATGAGAAAATTACCTGCTGGTTTTTAATTAGTTTTGGAGATCCAAATAGTATTTTAATGCAATGATTTGAGTTATTCCAAAATTTGAGTTTTTTCCTATAAATGCAAGGAATCCTTTTTAACTCTTCCTGGAAAATTCATTTAATTTCTGTGGAAGTTCAATAGCTTTTAAGAATTTTATATCTCTGTTTGGAAACTGCTTGACTGAAAGAACAGAAAATTGTATTCAAGAGCTTTTCTCCAAGGTTACACGTATTGCAACCTATATTATTTATCATGGTATTATTGTTAACCTTAGCTGCCAAGTGTTTATTGAAATAAATAGGTTGTCTCAATGTAGTACCTGTTGGCTACAGCACCATGTCATGAAATGGAGCAACTAGCAAATGTACAATTCCCTGTCATACGATAGATAACGAACTTCACGGTGGGAAAAGGGCAAATGGACAGGGCCACTAAACTAGAGCTGAATCCCAAACAGGGTTGTTGAAAGTCCCTGATATTGCACTGTGTTGGGTGTGGTCTAGGACAGAGTGAAAGAACATTAATGCCCAGTCTTCGAGGTCTCTTTTCGTGAATTATGTTTCCATACCCTGACATTCCATATGAAATGCCATATTCCTGATGATTCCTTTTTTTGCATGTTATCCTAGTGAAACAAAATTTACCAGTTAGTGTTTCATTTAGTTTGTTTTTAAGATATTCGCGAATGTTTCATCTGGGTCCCTTGTTGGACAAACTGCAACTACAGAAAATTATTAAAGTTGTGATACTGGTAGTAACTTAACCTTGATTTAACGGGCTGCTCAGAAGGGTGTAGGAATTGTTTGATCTTGGGGGCAGATCTCATAAGAGTTAGACTCCTGCAAGGCAGGTTCTGCCTTACTTGAAGTGGGTGTCTCATCATCTAAAATCCAGGTTAAAAATCTGAAGCCTACATTCAAGTGTCTTTCCTACCATCTTACATTTTCAGTTTAGGAAGCGCGTCTCTAGTTGTGATGTTGTGTGCACTTAAAACAACTATGTGGTTTCTGAAAGCTGTGGAGGTATTATACAATAGTTTTTCAAGAAGGATTTGTGGCACCAGTTTTAACTATATTATTGTGTCATTTGTGTTCCTTTGCACTTTCGTTCCAACCTGAGAGAACTCTTAAAAAACCAAACAAGGGTTGTCCTCATGTGCAAAGAGGTTGCTGGTAGACTACTGATTTTTCTTTCCTTAAAAGATTAAATGGATAATAATGCTAAATGATTAAAACAGCCTTAGGAAAGACATTTTATGTAAACTTTCATGTCAAAGCAGTTATTAGCGAGATTGTAAAACCTTAACTGAAGGATAAGAAACAACTGCTGTATGAAATGTCACACCTGTATACCAATTTCAGTAATTCCCTAATGGTAATAGATACAGTAAATGAGAGTTTCTGGAAAGTGAAAGCCATCTGGAAAATTACACAATTTTTTTTCTCCCAGAACTATGGGAAAGCAACTGTGGAAATTAGTCACCTTTTAATCGGTGGATATGTTAGCAAGTGGCAAGTGACCATTCTACTAAGAACAGATTCCCAAGTGGAACATACCTCAGTGCTTATTCTTTAATTAACAGCCTTTTCACCTTGCAAGTGAATTAAAGCCGTTAGAAAGAGCTCCCCATGCTTATATAATCAATTTTACAGTCTTCCAAAATGAAATAAATAATTCTGTCTTTACCAAAAATGAAGACCTTTCCCTGAAAACTATCACCTTCATACAGATAGATTTGGAGGAAAAAAAAAAAGCTAAAAAGGGAAAAAGTGGAATGTGGTCTCATGAGGATAAAAAGGCTAGTGTTAATAATTAACAAGGAGAGTGAAGTGGAGTAAATTAGCCATAATAGAGCCCACAGTGACTGGCAAAGTCACCTCTCATTATCAAAAAACTCATTAGGAAATGAAGAGGTGGAAATCCCACTGGGTTATTCTCAGTCTCCGGCTATATCAGAGATTACTTTTCAGATTTCTTTCAAATGAAGAACTGTTAGGTCACCATATTGCATATTAGGTTAATCTTCACTGAAATTTGGAGGACTGACACCTGCGTGTTATTCTATCTCAAGAGCCTTAAATGAGCTCTAAATCTTCAATGCAGGAAGCAGTTTTCACGTAAACCTGACATGAGCGAACTCCTAACAATAAAGAAAAAGCCTAACATTTACAGCTTTAAAGAAAACTTACATGTAAGACAATTTTTATAACTATGTCACTACAATATAATATTAGAAAGACTGTGAGATAATGAAAATGCATGGTCTTTACTATGCAAATGATATCAAATGTGTTATTTTACCTAGCATACAGAACATTGGACAAGATTCAAGCCAAATACTTCAAAGCCAATATTCATTTAACAATGAGAAAAAAAACACATTTTCTGATACAGCTTATAACTTTTCATAAAGGGGGGAGGAAGAGGGAGTCCTGACAGCAGCTTCACATTTCTATTATGAAGGACTCCATTTTGAGTCACTTTAAGCTTCTCCATTTTTTCTGACCTTATTCCACAACAATTAGGGTTTCACCAGTGACTGCTTTCCTGTTGTGTTAAGTCTAACTGCAGAACTACATAAAAAAAGGCATGGAAGAGTATGATCTTCCTATCCTCTAAAATAATTCAAATTTTCTGACAAGAGCTAACAAAAAGAAAAAAGTGATGTAAAAAATTACATTTACTGTAGAGATAAGTAATAGATTGTAGATAAATTTGTTGTGGTTTTTCAAAATGTAAAGATTTTTAAAAAATATTGTAGCTGCTTTTATATTACACATTTTAATGATCTCCAAAGTTCATACAAAATTATGCCTGACTGTGTTAAGCTTTGCAGATTGTACAGAGATAATAGTACCCAATATGTCTCTATGCTAGCAAAATTATTTTTTCCAGAAATGGGTATTTATAGGGGGAAGAAGGACCTGGTTGCCCCAGGATTGTGTGTTATTTTCTGTAATGACCATGTTACTTTTTGTCTGCAAAGTCTATAAATTATGTTATGAAAAGGCTTGCTCTAGAGATCAATTTACTTTCTATAGTTGTTTAATTATTCAGATTAATCAGTGCCTCAAGACAAACATATATTAATTCCTCTTCATTTGAGATGGTATCAGAGATATCTTTTAGTGGCATGTGCCCAGTTACATGAAGTATCTGTATATTTGTCTTATTTTAGAGATTTTTCAATTGTATATTCAATATTCTGCTCCTTTCCTTACGAATTTTTCCTTCCAAGAGTCACTATGACTGCTGACACTACATACTGTGCTGTTGCTCGGCATTATTGCATTACTACATTGGCACAAATCAAAACTAGTATTATAAAGTTAAGTCATAATCTTCATTTTCCATCAAGTACTACTCAGGGTACCTGCTTTAAAATGATGCTCAACCTGCTCAACCGTGGTACACCTGTAGACAGTCTGATGAAGCTGAATTAGAAAAAACAGCATGTTGAGCGTTAGCCTCCTGAAAGCCATTGCTGTTATCATGGCTATTGATTTCAAACAGGAATTCTCTGATCTTTTTTTTTTTTTGAGCTATTGCTAGTAGCAGAGTGGCAAACACCACCGAAGACAGCATCACCTTCCTGCTTTCTTACAGCCTGCGCGCCCCTTTTGTACTAGAATCTGTTTACAACATCGTAGCCCCCATATTAAAGTACAGGGTGGAGATAGAAAACTATTTGGATTTAAGGTAATCAAAGCAAAGTTTATAGCCATGCATAAAGATACCTTTCATCAAACCTTACACTTCTTATTTATTGTAGTGGGAATCTTTTCTTAGATCAAGGACTTAAAATTTTTGCTCCTATGAGGAGCTGCTTTGAACTGATACCCTGCCTTCACTTTAGAGCTACATGTTTTTGGTTAGTGATACTAAGACCTAACTCAAGCTGCATAATTGCTTTCCAGAATATCCAACAAGCTTTTTGACTGAATGGGCATTTTGGGTACAAGAAAATTGTGCAATAAGCTGTTTGTGTCACTCTGTCTTGTAAAGATGAAGTTCTTGGCAGTTTCATTGCTGAAGTTCTGGCGGGGGGAAGGGGGGGAATTTTTACTTCCTAAATAAATTTTCAGCTTGCTTCCATATAGTGTATTTCTAAAATTCACTTTTAAAGTATGTCATATATGTAAAAATACACAACAATTTGTATATAAGCTGAGGGACTTACAATTTTCACCACAATTTAGTAACTGATTAATAAATGCTCCGTGGAGTCAGAATGTAATATAAACAGGAAATGAATGAAAATACAAGCTTTCTTTTTTCATGTTATTAATGATTTTCAACTGCTATGAATAGAATATGGAGCCCCAAGGAAATTTCCTACTTGAAATTTACTGGCATTGCTTTGAATTTAAAAATACGCAAGGAAATCCAAGTGATGCCTTCCCAAGAATCCTATGGAGAGCAGGATAATTATAGACTGCCTACCAAAGTGCTAATTTTGTCAGTGGAAAAGAGACTCATGTTAACCTGTGTCATTCTTCCCTTCCTCTGATTCTGCAGAAGTTCTTGAGGACAGGATAACGTGCTGACTCCAGGATAACTCATAAGCTGTGCCTGTATAAGTAAAAGCAAGGCAAGCCCCACAGTTTCTGATGCACATAAGCACAGTAGATTCTTTTCCTGCTGTTACAGGAGAGACATCATTCCAGGGACTGTATTTTTCATCTCTGGTCTTTTCTTGATATAATTTAATATTTTTCAGCTACCTAATATGTAAAAGTTGAATAACTTCCATCTTCAACTTCAGTATATCAAGAATTTTTCCTTTGGGGATCTGTTTCTGTTCCTGCAGTCTGTTTTCGATTAATATTGTCTAGGCATTAGCTTGCCCTGGCACAGGCTTTAATTTTGTTGTTGTTTGTGTGAATATGAGATGGCTCGTATGAAGAGGATGTGGGGTGTCTGTATTGACAAGACAATGGAGAATTAAGCTACATAGCTTTGAAGACAAGTGGTAGTTGAGGGATTTGAAGTGTGGCATTTCCTCAAGGATCTCTTGTTTCCCGGCTGCTTTGATGCACAGGTGGTACCTTTTGGATAGATCAGTTCTAATCATAGGGTAGAGTGCCATGAGTCTGCTGATGATACTCAGCTATATCACTTACCTCTGCGCTCGGAGTTCTTTCCCTGCCCTGCAGTAATCCTTGACAGAGATCTCCAGGTGGGTAAATCAGAGCTGCCATGTCCTCGGCCCTGGGAAAACAGAATGCTCACTGAGTTGTTGATCCAAGACAGCACTCTCCTGTGTGTGCCCACATACAGAGGGATCTCTGCGGAGGGGCAGTCAGATTAGGAGTTGTGGCATCAATTTGGAAAGTTTCGCTTCCCTGCAAAGACTACTGTCGGGATGTTAGGAAAATTATTCGGCTTTTTAGGTTGAACAGCTTCTATTGCCTGTGACTTCTTTAAATTTCATTCTGACTCCAGAATAACAAGAGTCACCCTCCTGCCCATGGGGCTTTATTACTGTAATTCCCAGAGTAGGGCTTGTAGCAGAGCATTTCTGCGGTGTGCTCAGAAAACGGTAAACTACAAGCTCATCTCTCCAAGTAACTGTGATTGCCTGATTAATGCCAATCCTGCAGGGTTTTGCTGTGGCAGCAATATTGACCTAATTGACACAGTTGTATTCTTCTTGTTGTTTTTAAGCTCTAAGTTGCCTTGAAAAATGAGCCTAATATGTAACTTTATACCAGCCACCTTTTGTTTCTCAAAGGCAACGTTCATCAGCTGTTTACTGTGAAATCTTTGTGTTAATATCCGAATCCTTCTCATTTATTATTACTGCTCACAGATGCTGCAGTTTTAAGATATATAAATATAGAAAAAATAACACTGTTTTGAGTGCCTGATACACAAATAATTATGCCACAACTAGCTAGTTAACAAGTAGTTCGATGAGCAGTGTAAATAATGGAGCATGTTTGTAATAGACTCATAGGTGCTCTCAAGGGTTGATTCTCAAGTGTTTAATAAGAGATGAGCCTATGCCGCTGCCTTTTTCTCAGTGGAAACCCTAATAATCTCTGCCCGCTACTTAGCTGCCTGTTTTCATGAAACTTCATATATCTGAGATTTCCACCCTGGTGTGTAGCATGGTTGAAATTAGCTAAAAGTTTCGATATTCTTAGCAACTAAGGGGCAGGTGGGCAGAAACAGAGAGCACGGATCACATTGGTCTTGTCTCCATAGGTAAAAGTGATCGATACATAATCTCACATTACTCTACAAGGATGTTTTCAAGAAAATACTGCTTAGCTTCAGATCATTGTCTACAAGAAGAAAAAAAAGGGGAAAAAAATTATTGTCCAGACATGCAGCAACAGAGGCGCTTCCTTGCAATACAAGTAGCAATAGGGAGCTGAAACTCATGGCACTTTTTCCCCATAGTCTCCATCTCTCCCAAGTTCAGTTTGTAGTGGACATGATTCAGGAATGGAAGGCAAAGGAGTTCCTGGAAGTTACAGAAAATATTTTTATATTTTATACATGGAGTTGTACGAATAGTGGAACAAGAGCAGATTGTAATTTTATGAGGCGGTTTACAGGGGTTTGAGCCCCATCATCCAGCCTTTTCTTCTTAGGAAGAGGAGAAAAGCTCCTGAAAATGTGGTTGTGGTACCCATCCAAATGAAATGAGAATCCCAGATGCAGGAATAGGTAGGTGGAGAAACCCACAAGNAGGGAGGGCTGCCAAAATCATGAAAATTCTCTATGGCTCCAGCTTACCTCTATGATTTCCATGTACATATAGGAATATTCTTATAGATCCTAGTAACAGTGCTGGGTTAGTGGGTGAATGCAGACACATTCAAAGCATGAAATTGATACATTCTGTTGGTGGGACAGGACATTAGTCCACTAAGAGTTTGGATTCGATAGAGAACGTTTCAAGGAGTACCGAGACAAACAGTGATGGTGGCAAACATATTTTCAGGTTTTCATACATCTTCAGTTTGCATTGTGTATATGGTTTTTCATGCAGTAAATCCCATCTGTAAAGCAGATGATTTTCTACTGCTTATAACTATTTACCTTTTCTTGCATAATATGCTTCATGCTTATAGTATGCCCACCAGTAAACTCTGTTTCTTTCAGAAAGCAAGAGAACACCTGTAGGCGTGTCACATGTTGTCAGCTTTCCTAAGTACTTAAGGCAACTAGTTTTCAGGAGTTCGTTTAAATAGTTACAAAACTACAATTGCTGTGAAGTTGGAGAGAATCACACCAGAGAATGAGCAAACTTCCAGTAGGGAAGTGTACAGTCAGCATCCTTTAAAATTTCGCGAGACAGTGGAGAGGGCAGAGTAGAGGCAAGTGTGGCTGCTGGGGCTGAGTTTCACATGAGCACAGACTGGCTGGGAGGTGCTTTTGTTCAAGGGAGCCGGGATGCGGTTTGTGCGTGTGTCAGGATGAGGAAAGCCAGGATTCTGATGGTGAGCTCTGGTCTTTGAGATTTTTGTGTATGGACATGCATAGGCATACCAAGACATGTTTTCGCTTCAAGAGCTCATTGAATGTCCTGTGTCACGGTAGGCAGTGATTCAGGACTTTGCAAGCTCCCAAGGACAAAGAGCAGATGGGCAAACTGTTCTTATTCTCCTGAACACTCGTATGTCACATATGGCCTGTTTCCATTAAGTAATCTGGAGGAAATGCTGTATACCTTTGTATTTTTGTACATAGCCTAGTGAGGCTGGAATGCTTTACTGTAACTTTTGTTCTTCTTAGCACAAGGAGAATAAAAATAATTGAATGACATTCAAATACTGTTTGCTTGGTTTGCTTTTTTTGTTCTGTCTCGGTGTCTAAGTATTGAACAAAATTGTTAAGGCTTAGATTCAGCAAAGTATATGGTTAATGTTAAGAAGATGTGAAAGTGATGTGGTTCAACAAAAACTTCAGTATGTGCCTACTTTTCGTTACAGTGACAGTTTAAAATGTACTGCAGTGTCCTCATGGAGCACTTCATTTATCTTTTATGAACTCTATTTCCTCCACAAGCTGGATCTTGTTCTTAAAATGCTTTTGTGTACTAAAACATTTTAAGAAATACTTTTTCCTGTAGCAAAATAAAGTAGGGAAAGGCCTGACATTTTTTTAATTTGTGTTTTGTTTGTTTTTAAAGCATTTTTGTGCAATGGAAAGTTTCACAAGCACTTGCAAGAAATTTTTGTTCCCATGGTCATCCGCTACATCGATCTCATGGAATCATCAATTGCCCAGTCCATTCACAGAGGTCTTGAACAAGAGTCATGGCAACCTGTCAAGTAAGTGCTTTCTACAAGATCTGAACAAAGCACCTGCCTATAGCTTTCTGTCTAATCAGGTGTTCTCCCCTGTTGTCCTCTAAATATTCTATTTTTTATTGTATTCCTACATTGTTTATTTCTTCACAGGAGCATCACCAACAGTCTTCCTAATGTAGCTCTTCCAAAAGTTCCAAGTTTGCCTCTTAATCTTCCACAAATACCTAGCTTTACTACACCAACCTGGATGACTTCTATGTATGACTCCACGTGTGTATTCTTCAATAACCTTCTGACTGTATGTCAGCTCTGCATGGCCTTGCTAGTGTTCTGTGCAGCTGTATTTGGATTGCATGGTGTTTATGATCTCTTAGTTGAAAATTATTGTTTCTTGGGAGTGAGACAAGCATGGACTGTTAGTGAGTTGCGCTTTCTAGTGCATAAAAATGTAGCAGTCTTAAACCTGATAACTTACAAAATCAACTTGGCGAAGGTCTGTCATAGTATGAGTGGTGTTTAATACCCTAAGCAACCTAATGACTCTTCTGAATTAGAGAGCAGTGGGGAACCTTTTGGATAATTGATTTTATATCGTGGTTTTGTAAAGTGAGACGGCCCATCATATTTTTGCATGGGTTTGATTAACTCATTGTATATTGGTTCTGAAAATCATTGATTGCAAATATTGTCATGAGACATCCATGATACAGGGAAATAGTAAAAGGTTAATAAGTATCCAGAATAGAAGTGCATCCATTTCTTTGTCTGTTTGAAAAAATATGTATTTCTTTTTGATTTCTCTCCAACACTTTAGTGCTCTTTTCTTAAAAAAATAAAATAGAGCAGACATGCCCTGTTCTGTGGGAATATTCCCATAGTTAGAGGCCAGATTTCAGAGTGCAAACACATTCATATACGTCAGATAAAGGCTCAAGAAGAACCTTATTTTAGCTCAACTTGTATTAGGAAAGGATGAAAGTGAAAGACTTCAAAAAACACACATTCAAGATGCAAAGCTCGGTAATATGATTTCAAGCCAAGCCAAGTATTGTCTTCTCAAGTTTTTTGATGGAGTTAAACTCTCCTAACAAGTACTCAGATCCATTACTGAAGGAGTCGATAGTTTGTGCTCTGCCAAACTTCTGGTACTTGTCTGTTGAGTATTATGATTGTTGCTCTGCTGATAATTGCCCTAAAAGTTGACAAAATTCCTCTTAATCCTTGGCTTTGGTACCTTTTGTGTTCACTATAATAATGCTAGGTTTCTTCTGATGTGCTTATGCAACTCATTTCAGCTTTGAATGCAAACTAATAGGTCTTCTGCTACTCACATTCCTTTGTGTTATGCCCCTGCTTTCAAGGGTTACTTTTTTTTAAAAGAATAGGTATAAGAGTTAAGAGTTATTGTAACGTTAGATGTGGTCTTCTTACAGTCTGTATTCTAGCAGCCTCATCTGGTAAAAATAATTTGTAGGTATTAAAATTTCTGTATTTTGAATATGGAATTTATAATTAATATGTAATAAATAGGGATTCTGGTTGGAGGATTATAATGGTAGATCTTTGCTAAAGGAAGTTTTTGGTGTAGCAATAAATTTATAAACTGTATTGTCAAAAAATGTGCAAGTATAGTGAAATTCAGCTGTTGACTCATCCCCCTTGCGTATCTGGTATTAAGGTTCATGGTGTGGATGGCAAAGTATGCATAACATCCTGAACTAACAAGTGAGGTTTTCAAAGCCTTTGGTGAACACTGAGATTGATGTGAGCTGTAAGCACTTGCCAGCAGTAGCTGTCACTCTGCTGCTTCTCAAGAGATGTGGGGATGAGCGGTGTCCCCACTGTGACGTGGCCTCTGTAAGGCCATCATCCCCTTTCAGCTGCGCCACCCAGCATTCGAGAAGAGCTCTGCCAAGGTGCTGGCTCCGTTGTAGGCACCTCTTCACGTTCTTTTTCTCTAAATGTAGAGCTCTGAAGTTGTATTTTACAAAATATGTAGAAATTAACATTCAAGGTTGCAGGTAGTATTGTTACCTTTGTAATACTGTGGAATTCGAGTAGTATTTTAAGAAACAGCTTACCTACGTCCTACTGAAGAGCCAAGTAACTTCTCAGAATGGCCGTGTATTGTATTTGGATCAAAAAATAAAAGCAAAAGCACTGCAAGCCAGTTATTCTCCCTCTCAAAGTAATGGGTTTCCTATTTGCTGCTGATTACGGTATATCAGCTTCCAGCAGTGGAAGTGGTTTACTTGCACTATTACGTGAAAGGAAGGAGGAGCGTTTATTTCTCCCACTGCTCCCATCCCATCCTTTTCAGGAAAAACAAAGCTTCCTCTTTCTAGTTAAGTTCTCCAGTGGGGAGTAACCAAATACCTAGGCTCCAATACTTGTTAAGCAAACCCCAGTGTTTCCTGTCAGTTTTCCTGTCAGTTTTGGTGGGATGAACACCCACCTTAAGTGGACTAGAGTGACGTGTTGCATTGTACATAGAGTCAACAGAGGCACCTAATTCAGGATCCCAGGCCCTGCTTTGTCAGACATCACGGGTGGCTCCTTCTCCCCACTGACTACCCAAGTCCTCTCCCAGTCTGCTGTGCTCCCTCCTCTCAGCCACACAGCTGATGCTTTGGGAGGAAGATGACTACATATGACACCACATTATGCTGGCCTACTTCTCTCTTTCTCTTTGAAAGTGGTGATTTTGGCCCATTAGTCGTTATCAATTTGAATTACTCAGTGAAGAATCTACAGGCAAAAAGAGTGAGAAAAAGCAGTCTGTGAGACAACTGAGTTATAGTTGAACTTTTACCAAGAATCACAAGTCCTGTGTCTATTTTGTCTGCAATCAGAAGAGATTTCATATTCTCCACTTTACTAATGTTCATGGTCATGCACTTATGTTCAAGTCCATTAATATTCAACAGAGCTATTATGTGCCTACCTAAGAACTTTTGCTGAAGAGAAAGAAGTGAAAAAGCATTCACAGTTAGGCGTTTCTTTATGTGCTTTATTGATGAAAATAGATTTCCCCTCTTTCGTGTAAAAGTTGCTGCAATTCTTTTGAACATTACTGGAGAAGATTGTTTATATTTTTTAATTAACTGTTGCTTTTTTTTTCCTTCATACATTTTGGAGCAGTAAATGTATGCTGCCTATAACAGCACTTAGGAAGACCATTTTCAGTTGTTTTGGCTTAACCTTTTATTACTGGGCATTGGAAAGGGAGATATGAAAAGGGAAAAGTGTGTTTTGAGTAGCAGGCTGTTTTTCTTGATTAGTCTCAGGAGAGGACAACTCAGAGGACACCTTGGCTAGACAGGCAGAGCACTGTGGATTACTGTTCCATTTGGCTGAAGACAACATCCTTAAAGAGAAAAAAAGTTTGAATATTCTGTAAAAGCTTCTAATCAGCCAGAATGAGGGGGTTTTTCCCTTATTTATTAATTCAAATGTACTATTTAAAATTACATTTTTGTTCCATTTCATATTTTAAAATTAATTTCTCTGCTTCTTCTGGACCTGGCTTTTAGGTTAGATTTGTGGGTGATTTTAATTGTTTATGGTTTAATTTATATATTTTTATTTTCAGTGCAAACATGACATAGATTCACTGACCACAAATACTGTAGATAGAGACCTGAGGTTGTCTGTTGCTATCTGGTGCCAGTCTAGAGCATCAGGTTTAGTGCCCTCTCCCTCAGGTGTGTCAGCCACACTACTCAGCTTTGTGTGATCTGCAAACTTGGTGAGGGTGCACTCCATCCCACTGTCCATGTCCTTGATGAAGATACTGAAGAGTACTGGTCCCAATACAGACCCCTGAGGGACACCACTTGTCACTGATCTCCATCCAGACATTGAGCCATTGACCACTACTGTCTGGATGTGACCATCCAACCAGTTCCTCATCCACTGAACAGTCCACCCATTAAATCCACATCTCTCCAATTTGGAGAGGGGGATGTTGTGGTGGACTCTGTCGAAGGCCTTACAGAAGTCCAGATAGACAACATCCATAGCTCTTCCCTTGTCCACTGAGGCAGTCACTCCATCACAGAAGGCCACGAGGTTGGTCAGGCAGGACTTGCCCATAGTGAAGCCATGCTGGCTGTCTCTAATCACCTCCTTGTGCTCCATGTGCCTTAGCAGAGCTTCTAGGGGTACCTTTTCCATGATCTTCCCAGGCACAGAGGTGAGGCTGACAGGTTGGTAATTCCCACAGTCCTTCTTTCTGCCCTTTTTAAAAGCAGGTGCAATGTTTCCCTTTTTCCAGTCACTAGGGACTTCACCTGACTGCCATGACTTTTCAAATATCATGGAGAGTGGCTTGGCAACTATATCAGCCAATTCCCTCAGGACTCTGGGGGGCATCTCGTCAGGTCCCATAGACTTCTGTATGTTCAGGTTCCTCAGGTGGTCACAAACCTGATCTTCTCTTACAGTGGGAGGGATTTTTCTCCCCCAAGTCTTGCTCTGCCATTCATCCACTCAAGAGGTGTGGAGAGAGAGGTTGCCAGTGAAGACTGAGGCAAAAAAGTTGTTGGGTACCTCAGCCTTCTCCTCATCTGATGTTACCAGTTTTTACAGTGTTGCTCATCAGGGAGAGTACGCTTTCTTGGACCTTCCTTTTCTGCCCAGAATACATGTAGAAGCCCTTCACATTATTCTTTGTGTCCCTTGCCAAGTTCAGCTCCAGCTGCACCTTGGTCTTCCTGATCGCATCTCTACACAACCAGGCAGCGTCCCTGTACCTCCCAGGATACTAGTCCCTGGTTCCACTGCCTTTGCATTTCCTTCTTGCCGTTTAGTTTGACCAGCAGGTCTTGACTCATCCATGCCTGTCTCTTGCCTTCCTTTCCTGATTTCTTACACCTGGAGATCAAGAGCTCTTGCCCTCTGTGGAAAGCATCCTTAAAGATCTGCCAGGTCTGTTCTGCTCCCCTGTCCCTGAGGGCAGCTTCCCAGAGGGTCCTATTGACTAACTCCTTGAAGAGTTGGAGGTTTGCTTTCTTAAAACTCAGGGTCCTGACATTACTCTTCCCCTGACCCATGTTCCTCAGGACTGCGAACTCTACCAGTGCATGATCACTGCAGCTCAGGTTGCCTCCAGTCTTGACATCACCAATGAGCACACTTGCGTTGGTGACCAACAAGTCCAGTATTGTGTCCCCTCTGGTGGGGCTGTCTATTACCTGGCTTAAGAAGTTGTCCTCAATGCATTCCAGGAGTCTCCTGATTGCCTACAGCTTGCTGTGCTACTTTTCCAGCAGATGTTGGGGTGGTTGAAGTCCCCCAGCAGGAGGAGAGCCTGCAAGCACAATGCCTCCTGTAGCTGGAGTAAGAAGGCTTCATCAATAGGCTCCCCTTGATCGCGCAGCCTGTAGTAGATGCCAACCACAAGGTTCCCTTTGTTGCCTGTCTCTAATTCTTACTCATAAGCTTTCAACCTGCTCATGGCTATTCTTCAGAGACAGCTCTTCACACTCTATCCATTTCTTGATGGAGAGGGCAAGGCCTCCTTCCTCGCCTGTCCCTTCTGAACAGCCTGGAGCCATCGATAGCTGCACTCCAGTCATGGGATTAGTCCCAGCAAGTTTCAGGAACAGCAACTAGGTTGTAGCTTTCTAGCAGCACCATGGCTTCCAGCTCCTCTTGTTTGTTGCCCATGCTGCGTGCATTGGTGTAGAGGCACTTTGGCTGGGCTGTCAGCTGTGTCACCTTCTTAGAGAAACACTCCTTAATTCCTTTGATTTTACTGGTGTTTCCCTGTTTGCTCCTATTACCTCATGAGCCTCTGGCTTATTTCCATAAGACTTCAAGTGTGCTGCAGTGTACCCAGCGCATCTCAGAGCAACAGGCTGCAGGCCCTTACTAACACCGTGTCCCTCTAACATTGATGTGTCATCCCACAGCTTGTCATGGGCTAGCCTGATATTCCCCCCCACTCCGGCCCCCCTTCAGGCCTCATTTAAAGCTCTGTCAATGAGCACCATGAGCTTGTGAGCAAAGACCTCTTCCCCCTTTCAGAAAGGTGAATCCCATCTGATGCCAACAAGCCTGATGCCATGTAGGTGACACCAGCCACAGAGCCACATATTAATAGACTGAGCCCACCGTTTTCTTCCAGTGTTACTGCCCACAACTGGAAGGAGAGAGGAAAAAATAACCTATGCTCCAGATTCCCTTACCAGCCATCCCAAGACCCTGAAGTCTCTTTTGATAGTCCTTGAACTACATGTTGGGGCTTCATTGCCACCCACATGGAAGAGTAGTAACGGGTAATAATCCAAGGGCCCTACCAGGCTAGAAAGTTTCCTAGGGATGCCCTTAACCCAGGCCCCAGGGAGGCAGCAGACTTCCCTAAGAGGAGGATCTGGCCAATGTATTGGACTCTCTGTTCCCCTCAGAGAACATATAGCCTTTAACTATAACCCGTCATTTCTTCCTCATGGAGGTGGTTGTGATATGGGTGATTAAGGTCCTTCTGACCTTGGCATCAACTCTAGTCAAGATGGACCATCATCCACATTATCCATTGACTGGTTTTCCACACCCAGAGCCTAGGCACCACACCCAGGTGCCTAGGTGCCACCCTAGAGGCACCTAGGAAGGTAGGGTGGGCAAGGAGCAGGTTCCCCTATCATCCTGGCTGTGAACTTGCCTCCATTCACTCTCCTTTAAGCTACTGCTTTCAGCCTGGCAAGGGGAGGATACAGGATGTCCTTGATCTTGGTTTTTTTCTGGTGGCTCTTGCCGTTTCTGTCTCAGGGAGGGCAGAGCATGGTTCCATCATTCTGTCTCCATCTTAGACTCCCTGATGCTCCTTCACCTTTCTGCTTCCTCTCTTAGCTCTGCCAGCAGGATGAGCAGATCGTCCACCTGGTCACATCTCCCACAGCTGTTCTCACCACTGACATCCATTACCAGTGAAAGGCTCGGGCACTCCCTGCAGCCCGAGACCCAGATGGCTGCACGTTTTCATGGGAGCTCTGTCTGAGCTGCCACATCCATTCTGCTGAGTGCAGAGGACGTGGTTTTTTGCCGGGTGGATACTATAGCTGCACTCCTTCTGAGAGGGTGACGACCACCAATTGAACTCAGCTCTTGAGGTGAGAGGGTCACTACACCCTTCCTGCGTGCCTTTCCACACCGTCTGCCACGCAAACGGCTGCTCCAGGCCCTGGCTGACAGCCCACCCTCTGTTTGCCGCGCTCCTGATGGCTCGCCCTCACCAGGCAGCTTTTCATAGGCGTGGGGGTGGTTGCAGGTGGTCTGGTAATGCCCAGACCTTTTCTGTGCCTCCCACGAGAGCTGCCAGCTCCTGACAGGTCTCTCTGCTGTCCCGGCATCCCCTGACCTCAGGAAAACCCCCTGTGCACCAGGATCTGCCACTCCGCTGCAGGTTGGGCTGACTTTGGAGCAGCTGCCCTCGGCGACGGACAGCTGGTTTCCATTACACTGCATTTAAATCTCCTGCCATTCCATTGGCAGTGCCCAGGCCTCGTCAGCATGGACAGGTTATTTAAAACTATAGCCATAAGACTGATGGAATAGTGAAATTTAACTGATTAGCTTTCTGTAAAATATAGCTAGTTCCTATTGAGTGTTCCGGAAGACAAATGTATATTGTGGGCCACATTTCTTTTCTTCCAAAAATACTAACATGCAGGAAGAAAGAAGAATCAGGAAACATGCTTTGGTTGCTTGATCCTCAGGTTGCCTTACTCTTGAACTAGGAAGAGGAATGGTGGGGTAGCTCTGTCCCTAGTATCTTTGAGTTCTGCTCCATCCTCCCCCCTCATCTGCTCATGGAAAGTAGAGAGATGTGGCAAATGCCATTGACTCTGTAACTTGGAAAATCCTTTTCTGTTGAAGAAATTCTCAGTTGACTTTCTGAGCGCTGAATATGCATCTTAAGACATCAGAAAGGAAGTAAAGCTGGAGCGCAGAAGCTGGGGGCTCACAAAGGACACAGAGCTAGTGCTCTGTTTTGTAAACAGTCCCCACAAAACACTCATGTCTGGTAACTCAGTAATAGCCTTATAAAAGGATAATTGCAGTAATTTATAAAATCACCATCATTGCCCTTGGTAAATTCTACAAAAATGGAAGCCAGCTAATTTTAAATCTTGCAATTGATTGAGAATGTCCTTAGATATTTAATATTTCTCCTATATTTTCATATCCCAAGCTACTTTATGGAGTTTGACATCTAGTCAAGAAATGACATCTTTTGTGTCTACTTTGGAGTCGTGCGTGTGCTGATCTAGCAGCCAGCGTGCATTATTAGTGGACTGTTTGACTAATTGCTACTGCTTAGTAGCTGGCAAGCCTAGTGGGAAAGTGCCTCTCAGCTGTCAGTGGATAAGTGAGTTGCTTAGGAGACTGTATGCAGCTTCTAAATTTAATATTCTGCAGGATCTTGGAGAAACATTGTATCTTGGACATTTTTTTGTTGTATTCAGCATGATGCAAGGCATAAAGCAGTAAAATGACATAGGTTAAAATGGACCTCTGGAGATATCTGGTCCAATCTCCCAGTCAAAGCATGACCAAATACAAAGTTAAATTGCCATTTAAAAAAAAATAGCATGGGGATAATATTTGCCTCTTTAATAATTGAAAACCTTCTCTTACTATCGTGACCTGGTTAAAAAGAGTGGACAACTAGATAGTACCTTTTGCACAAAGAACTAGTGCTGAAAGCTTATGTTTTGACCAGGAAAACAGTGGAGTTTGTACTTAATTTTAAAAATATAGGTAACTATATTGAACATAGTTTTTAAAGTACCAGTTCAGTTTCCTGGTAGAGCAATATTACTCCATTCTTCAGACTGAAGTAGCTTTACCATACGTGTTCAAATAACACGCCAAGAACGCATCCTGTCCCTTCGCAAAACAAAATGGTTCTGCAATTATGGTTGTATGTTCAAATGCTTTGGTCGTTTGATTTGAGAGCAGGAATACCTTCTGCTGCCAGGAGGAGATAAAAAATTAGTTTGGCTCTTCCTCGTGTTACAGTTACTGTAGTATTAAACCCTGAAGTGACATAACCAGCTCCTATAGGGAAAGCAAATCTATAAATGGTACAACCACTTCAGGGTCTTGAGGTATGTGCTGACAATTAATAGTATTTCTAGTGCTTTACTGAATAAGGACCAGGAAAAATCCTAAAAACAAAATAAAACAAGTATCTGGTACAAATAGCAGTAAAAAGTTGATTGAAATCACAGTTTTCTGCAGCATTTAACAAACAAATTAGACAAATGTGTCTGGATGTGTGAACTAGGAAAAAACAGTTGCTGTTGTAGCACTTTATTTTCCTTCCCCATCTTACTAGTTTAATATATTAGTCAAATCGAAACATTATTGGACAATGCTGAATAAAAAATTGAAGAATGGGACCTCAAAATGATATGAAAAGAGAGTGAATGAATTAATGTTTCTCACAGAATGAATTAGTGTTTCATGAACTTGTGTCTATTATTACATTTATTATAATTGTGAAACTTTATTTGGTAGTATAATGAAACCAAATTAAGTGGCTTCCAGGGAGCGAACGTGCATGAGAATACGTTGATGTTATTGAGAGCACATTAGTCCTCCTGAGTCCTAAAGAATTTCATTTGGAATTCCATTAAGCAAAAAAGAAAAAACTATGGAAGAATAAAATATGGTTAAATTGTATAATCTGATGATGAAAAATGGTAGTTGTGTTTCTTGAGAAAGTATGTTTTGTTTTCTAGAAAATATGTGTTCTTGTCAACTGTAATATACATACTGAGATTGTCCCCATTTCTGTCCCTATATAATGTCTTCTTCTTTTACCCCAGTCATCTCAAAAATTGGCTAAGTCACTTTTGAATCAAATATTGTGTATAACATAGCATCTACAACTTCACTCACTGCCAGTGTACACAGGAGATGTAATGAAGTCTTCAATATTTGGTTATTGTATAACTTAAGAAACAGTCTAACAGGATTATAAATTTTCTAAGAAGTGTTGGTGATTTGTTATTTCTATTTCTTAATTAAACATAGCGATGTGTAAAAGTGCTTCCTCTTCAGGTCCAGCCTTAATAGGCGATGTCCCTATGCAAGTTGTAATCTTAGCGGTCCCATGGGCCTTTTTTCTGTTTCTGCTGTTTTCTTTCAATGTAAAATTAATGATTACTGTTTAAAATAAGTGGGGAAAATATGCATGATATCAAAAAGGCCTGTCTGAAGCTGTGGACTATCCTCCTATGCATAGTGAAGACATCAAAACGTGCGCCACGTAAAGCCAAAGCCATAGTCGGGGGTGGGTCGGTCAGAGCCAGCCTTTTCCTTAGGCAGGTGCCACTGCTCCCAGCTTGTCACCCACTGCCCAGCCCTCGCTGGCTGCCGCTTTGCCTGGCCCAGCAGCCCCTTTCGGCACTGAGATGGCATTGCAGAAGACAGCGATGGCTCTGAAGTCATGGTAGCCTTAAGGCAGTGGGGCAAGGGGGCAGTTGGGTGGATCTGGAAGGTGGTGGGGTGTTGTGAGACTGAAGCAGTGCTCCTGCTGCATCTGTGCTGCCTCTTCAGAGCACTCAGCAGGAGCTGTTCTCTGCTTCACTTCACCGCCGACTGTCTCAGTCAACCCGCTGTGAAATGGTGGAGGTGCTACTGTCTGAGGGGTGCATTAGATGGTCAGATATTAGAGCTCCTTGTTTGTTTTTTCATCTGACCCTGCTTTGTCCTGAGCACACTGAACACTCAGACTCCTATGTGAGATGGGGTCACTTAACAATTTGATAATTATGTTCCTTTGTCATGAGGCAGAAGAAAGAAAATGGCAGTAGTGACGTATTTAAACAATTTTAAACTATTTTGGTCTGAATTGGGACTGTCAGACAGCGTTTTTGTTGCTTGTGTCACTTAACATCCTGGAATGCCATGCTAAGTAGTAGTATGGCTCCATAAGCAATAAACCAGGCATTGCAATACAATGCATCCTGAAAACATAATTATTCCACAATGAGAGTGGAAGTTACTCTGTAACTGTAGTTACTGCTAAGATTAGCCTTAAATTGTTGTGTCTTATCACAAGCAAATCTCTTTAAATACAGCATTCAGTGCAGGGTGGAAGAACTTTAAAATCATGTCAACAATCTGAGATGACATAGAGCCACATTAATCCCCTGTTTATGCACAAATTTCTTTAAATAGGTTCTCTTCTCTTTTTTCCACTGGGATCTGATGTTATTCCCTCAGTTAGAATTAATGAGTGCTTATCAAGGGACTGTTTTTCTGGGTATCTCTTTTACAATATTACTACTAGCATCCTCATTTCTTTGGTAGGCTTTGCTACACAGTTATGAAGGCAAGAAAACGTAGGTGCAAAGTCTTCACCATTTTGAAAAGGTCCTTACCAATTAATAATTCCTTTACCTTTTATTTTTCCTGTCCTGATCTGAATTTTGACCTTCTTGATTTTCCATATTCCCCATCATTCCATCTACCTCCCTAGCCTGTCATATTTCTCAGCTAACAGATGTGAAAACTTGACTTTTTTACCCTAATGGGCATTATTTAAAATTTTCCATGACCATTTTCACATTTTTGGAATAAGAGCATCTGTGCTATGAGATACAGTGAAGGAGGAAGATGGTGTGATAAGGAAATCTTATTACCTTAGATAATTCTGTGGCAACTGTGATAGACATTCATACATTTATCTTCTGTTTCTTGGGGACTTTGTTTTGTTTTGTTTCTTATAGAAATGGCTCAGCTACATCAGAAGATCTTTTTTGGAAACTGGATGCTCTGCAGATGTTTGTTTTTGATCTTCACTGGCCAGAACCAGAATTTGCCCACCATTTAGAGCAGAGACTTAAACTCATGGCCACTGACATGATAGAAGCCTGCGTTAAAAGGTACAGTAGAAATGATCAATTAAATATTGGGACAGATTTGAAAACTAACATAGGAACAGCCGTACTGGCTCACAGAGGTACATCCGTACCAAAATCCTGTTTCCTGCAATGCTCAGAAGCAGATGAATAGGGAAAGGTCATAGGAATCTGGGCAACTGTAAAGAGATCATGACTTGTGTGTATTTCCCAGAATCTGGCAATCAGCAATTTGGCAACATCCAGGAAATACCAAGGAGAATTTCTACTTATGTTGTGAATAGGCTCTTGGAAGTCAATAAACCAAATCTCTCTCCTATTCCATATTTGTGGCAAATATTAACAAATCTCAGAATTCTGCTAAAAGAAATCCTTTTTCTTTTTGTACATTACTCCACTATTATTTTATTCTTTATTTTCAGTTAATAATACTATTTAAATTGTCATTATTTTAGACTACTGTATCTAAGAAATATATTACAAAGTAAAGAATATACAGCATTTCTTCGTTTATACAGTAAACAGAAGAAGGCTACCTGTAAGTCATCCTACTGAAACTAAGTTGTATATCACTAAGTTTCTGGAAACTATAGAAAACAGTGTTGGCTTTTTCTTCAGCTTTATCTTGTAATGATGGTGTCTTGGTTTGAGCCAGATTGGCCTAAACAGGCAGAGCGACAGATGTTCCCTCTCTCCTGCAGAGCAGACGGGAGAGATAAAGAGAGACTAGTTTAGTAGGAACTAAAGTACTTCAATGAAATATAAATAATAAAATAATAAAAATAAAATAATGAAATATATACAAAACCATATGAAGTTCCCAGGATGACAATCAGTCACCAGCAGGCACTGGGGAAGTCCCAGACTGGACTCAGCAATGGACGGGAACTGGATTCCGGATCTGGATTAAGGAACACACAGATCAGGATCAAGGGCAGACAAACAGCCAGAGTCCTCCTCGGACGATGGCTGTTGAAGAAAGAAAAGAGCTGACCCCTTTGATCCCTCAGCTTTTACACTGAGCATGAGGCAGATGGGATGGAATACCCTGTTGGTCAGTTTTGGGTCACCTGTCCTGTCCGCTCCTCCCCACAGGTGTGACCCCTCTGCGCTTTTCCGCTTCCGACCCTCCCACGGGGCAAATAACACAGTTGGCTGCCCTTTGGTGTTATAGCAATGAGTATAAGCAGGAGCCTCTCTGCATCCCATGCCTTGGCATCAGCCATAAACATGGGTCTTGTCACTCTGGGAGCAAACAGTTTTTCCGCACAACATGATGGTAATTTCAGCAGTTAGAAGAGGCCTAGTTAGAAAGCAGAGTTACTGAACAAAATTGGTCCTGTTTTACGCCAAACCAGGACATATGGGTATATTCTTTTAAATTAAGCATAGGTGATCTAAAAAGATCTCTGCCACAGCTTTCAGTACATACCGAGTTCAGAAGAAATACCAGTATGTCTAGAAGATTTACAGGGATCTCCTATTAGGTGCTTCAGAAGCCAGGATCCCACATACAGAGAAAGCTTAGTCTGGACACATAAAAATATTGATTTTTTTAAAAAAAAGAAAAAAAAAAAAGAATGGGCAAAAATAAAGTTTGTATGCAATTTAATAGTGTCAATCAGAAAATATACAACATTGATAAGGAACACTAAAAAAAGAGAACTTTTAAGATCCAGTAAGGTTAAGTCTGATAATGCAGTATTTTATTATTTTCTGTTAAAAATAGTAGGAACGAGGAGAACCTCAGCCTATTGCTAGAGCTACAGTGATGAAATAATGGCAAAAAAGGCAGAAGCATTTCACAAACATTTCTATTTGATTTTGGACGGGGGATGATACGGTGAATGGAATAAAAGTTTAAGCTCTGTAGCAAAGGAAGGTATGAGAAAATATCTACTAAAATTGAAGTCATGTAATCTTACATCCCTCTGTTCTAAAGAATTTGGAATCAAAACTCAGTCAACTACAAATATCTAACAAATCTTAGCAAAATTGTGAAATCTCAAAGGACTGGAAGACTATTCGTGTAATCTTAATCTCAAAAGCCATAAAAGGAATAGCATTGAGATGCAGTAATATATTCATTATATTGACTTCAAGTCTGGAAGAAATTGAAAAAAACCCTTACAGTGGGACTCTTACCAACAGGACTAAAATACAAATATGTATATAATTAGTACTACATAAATGATTTATTGAAAATGAAGCTTTTCAAATTCATTTTAGGTATTTTTAAAGATTATTACAGATTAATGTAGGAAAAGCAGTTGTGTTAATATAAATACTTGGATTTCTCCTAGGTGATAAGTCTAATGCCACATGTTGTCATTATCTAAAACTTTGTACCAAACAGATTTGACTGTGTGGATTTTAATGGCAAACACAAAATAGGTTAAAAATGGCTCCCTGCCAGGATCACAAGCAGAAGCTGAGAACAGAATTATTAACACAGAGGTATTGCAAAAAGAATTCCTTATGGATTGGGTTTTGGCCTGTGATACCAATCCTGACATCTTTGCTGCTTGCTTTTCTAGAGAATAAGAAGATTCTGGTGGCAATAAATGAAGGTTTAATTAATCTTACAGAATGAACCTGGTGCCAATGCATAAAATGTATTAATATTTTAGAGTTAATACATAACATACTAGTGTTCATTTACTAAGTATGTTTTAGTGTGGTCAAAGATACTGTACGTCAGGTAACAAAGTAAATTTTATCCATAGGATGGACTGTATTAGACAGTAGCAACTCCAAAAAGAATGATAGAACTATTCTAACTCTTACTGTGTCACTAATATGATCTATTAGACTTATTAAAATGCAAATAGGTTGCTTCTGTTCCCATCTTCTCAAAATACTGTGTCAATTTCCAGTACCCACATCTAAAAATAAGGGTGGAAATAAAACATTGCTTTTATATTTATGTATTCTGTACTATTATAATTTATTTCAGCGACATTGCTCCTTATTTACACTGCTGTGAGAAGAAAATAGGGGGAGTTGTATCATGTAGCTCCTGATACATCTTACTTTTCAATATAAATATTACTATTTGCTTAATAATAAAGTCCTCTTCTTGAATAAAATTCTCATTTCTATTAAATCCAGAGGAGGATTTTTTAATTATATTTCTTAGAAGCAAGTATTTGGTATGATAAACTGCATTTTAACATAGAAGTGCTGGAAAATGTGGGGTATTTTCATTGCTTTAAATTGTTCTTAGCTGTCATGCAAGGAAGTATATTGTTATCTAGTAGGCAAGACGATAATGCCTTTATTATTCAACTGAATTAGCTGAAGTAGTACAGAACCTTGAGTTTACCATCAATGCAATCGTTTATTGAATGGGTGGATATTCTGCACTTACAGAATTTTATTTCGAAGATGTTCTCACGTGCATGTACATTGTTAAGCCAACATGTTTAATAAGGTTTATATATTTGTACACTGGTTGTTCAGAATTATCAAAGACTCATGTTATGAACTGTGTTTTAATAAACAGAACAAGAATTGCATTTGAACTCAAGCTACAAAAGACCAACAAATCAACGGACTTGCGTATCCCTTCTTCTCTGTGTACGATGTTTAATGTCTTAGTTGATGCCAAAAAACAGACGGCTAAACTCTGCGTTTTGGATGGGGGGCAAGAGGTAAGTGGAATTTTGTATGTTTAATTTCTATGTTCTGTTAATCTGAAACATCTTGCACTGCAAACAGTCCATAGCAGATTAATTTCAAACTAGCTGCAATGTGTCACGTAGCTCTGTTTGTGTAGGAGCATGCATAGACTGCTCCCTAGAAGCATTGTGCAAGACACAACCCCTCATCTTCTACCAGAGAAGACACAGAGTGCTTCTGTAATTTATTTGCTTTGACCTGTGAGTCTGTTGAGCATTCAGAGGATTTCTTGACTCACAGCCCCTCCAGGAATTTCTCTTGGCTTGCGGCAGAGAAACAGCCCACTTCAGGACTAATAGTAAAATAGAACCAAAACATTGTCCTTTGCAGCCAGCTTTTAAACGAGTAAGGTTTGTTTTTAAATGACACATATAGCCAGCCTTCATGCCTGTATACATGCTTAAAATAGAGGAAAGAAATAGCCGTGTAATTTAATGGGATTTTTCATTTGGTCTCCAAGGACAGGGACAATTTTGGCAGTAGTCTGCAGCCAGGACTGTAGATACTCTACAACGGAGCACTGATGTGCCTTTGAATGACATCTAGACTTTACTGAATACTGCCCTTCCCATGTTGTCTCTCCCGACAGGAATAATCGAAAAAAGGGCATACTGTGAAAAAAGGCATACTATGTAGACTGGTGAGATCACCAGTATAGAACTAAAACTGTTCTTGCTGTCCTAATGCATTAGCAGTGTAATTTTGTTTGGTTTCAGTCTGGAGAGAGGGTGAAAACATCTGTCAGAATTTGGCAACAAAAAAGTATGTCTGCTTTGGGCAGTTTCAGTTTACATTATTTGGTCATATTATTTCTGTTGATTTTTCCATTTCTGTACTGTGCTCTTCATTTTATTGATTCGTCTTTTTAAGTTAGCGTATTCGATGTAATTGTCTTTTTTTTTTTTCCCCAATTCAATGAGACACTCATCATTTTCCTGTTCTACCCTGTCATCTTTGTTTTTCCTTTTGGTTTTCCGTGACATGAACCAGTTTGCTAGTCAATGGGTAAGTGCCTTTTCATTGGTTTTTAACTTACATTTTTTCCTTGGTTACTAACAGCCACTTTTTATTTTAAATGGTAATATTGCTTTTCTTGTTAATTTGTTAGCCTAGCATTTGGAATTCCTTTACAGCCTGACCTTGCTACAGACTGATCATCAGTTTCTCAATTCTTCTTTCCTTATTCATCCTCTGAAGGTAGTTCCAGATGAATTCTTCACTCTTCAGCTTTTCATACCCAGGCTCCTGTCTTACCGGGTCACAAAGTTATAGACTCTTTCACCTCTCGGTGATGCAAAAAAGCAACAAACAGCTTGCTTCAGGCTCATCAGAAGTAAACCTCAACTGGCAACTCTTTGCCTTAGACTGATGCTGCTATTTCATCTACTGTTCCAGCAGTAACCTGCAAATACGCACATGCACACCCTTCTTTGGGGACAGACGATACCAGTACCTCCATAAAAACCTGCAGACACATGGTATGGCCTCATTCTCCACAGTCACACTGTTACTCTCACCTGCTCTGGGTGATACCTCCTGCACTGTCAGCCAGTCCCCCTCACAGCCAAAGAGGAGCATTCACAGTTACCTTTTGGACAACAGACCCTCACCAGATTCTCTTCTGAAATCTTCCCATTCTCTAGATTTTTCAAGCTCCATCATATACTCTTCACAACACCAAAACAGAAATACCTCTACTAGGTCTTCCTGTGCTTCTTTTCAGGGCAAGAGTTTGATAATTTAGCATATCTGTGATGAAATACGTACTTCTTTCAAAGTCCCCAAGTTAATCTTCATCCCAATTCATCTAATAAACCAAAGGAACCTCAAGTATTTCACATATCAGAAATTATCAGATAATGTGTAAATTTCCTTCTTGCTCATAAACTTTGAATTAACGTGTTCTTCCATTTCCAAGGCTCCTCTTGAAGATTAAGAAAAAAATGGCTTTTCAGTTGCTTGTAGCTGGTATCATAGTTGTTTGAAATGCTTCAAGATGAGATGCTTCTGGAATCTGCCCATCTGTCAAAGCGGGCAGGAGAGCATCTCATAACATAAACAGTTGCATCTCTGACTCCTCTATGCCAGGAGCTCTGGCATTTCAAATAACTCCTACTTAGCCACTTGGTATTGAAACTTTTTCCATATTACCTTTCCCTTGTCCTCTTTCATCTTTATTGTAGTCTCATGCACGGTCCTTTATGCCAGTCGAGAAAAGCATTCCATAAGGCCTGAGTTAAAAAAATTTAAAAGGGCTGTGTGTTCACCTAAGACTCAGTACTGAATATCTGACAGTTTCTAGAGCTTAGTCTGCAGGTGATGGGAGTTGTTATTTAATTAGATGGTTAGACTCAAACATCTCCTTGAAAACAGCACAGTCTTTCTATTCCCTGCATGGAGCTATAAGAAGTTATATATCTTGTTCAAGTAGAGTCATATGCAGAAGTTTTCACCTTGAGTTGTCAGATAGGAGGGAATTCTTACTTATCATGTAATTAGGGCAGTCTGGTCACAATTAGCAATCATAGCACCTTGAGCTTAGAGTTTAAATTTGATTGAGTCCCCTGTTTCGCTACATTACTTCATGCACTGCTCACCATTCTCCCAAATGTCCTCCAGTTAAGTCCACACTCATAAAGCGTAAGTCGTCCATTCAGGAAGGCTCCCTCCCCTCTTTGCCTTCTGGATGTCACCATAAAGCTTTAGAGAAGCACGGCATGACTTGGTTACGGGTGCGATCAGTACCCTGTGTTTAAAGAGAGCTCGGCTGGCTGCGTGTCTTCTGCAGCGGCTGGCAGTCGCCTCAGGAGGGTTTGAGACGCAGATCCAGGGCAGGAGTGCCTTATCTCAGACTAGCTGTTGGTGCCTGCAGCCCGCTTCGTGGACAACCAGAGAGACAATTCATGGAGTACAGGGGGAGGGTACGGCAAGACAGCTAAGTAATGTACCAGTTGCTGCTATTTCTGAAACAGTTGCCTGTCCAGCTTCTTAGTTTGAGTGTATGGAATCTCGAGTAGTTGTACAGTGGACAGTGTCCCACTCCCTTCTTTCCTGAACCAGAAGCCAGCGGGTGCTATTCCTTTACTGTCCATGGATCCCAAGTGAAATGAATAGCAGCAGTAAGGGAAACTTTTTCTGTCACACAACATTCAATCCACAGATTTTTTTCACCTTTGTTATATGTGGTAAATAGTTTAAAACCTAGGAACTTAGAACTTTATAATCTAGATGTCACGTTACTCTGCCAACATTCACCTTTTTGAGTGCAATAGGTAAGAATCACACAGAAAATATTCCTACAGGCAAGAATCAAATAGAAAATATTTCTGGGGCCACTTATGTTAAGTCATTAGACTTAAGTCCGAGCAGGACCTTAGATCTAAGCCGCGGTTTATTTGTTGCTTTGTGTAACTGGGTAGCATGAACAGAGTAAATGCCGTTGGACTATACTGTTGAGTGCTTCATAGTGGAATGTATATAGACGTTATTTTAGTTGTTTCAGAATTCCAGCCTCCCAATACCCTCATCATGCTTAAAAAAGAAGAGAGACATACTTTTCAATTTGGGGAAAAATGGGTACCGTTTCAGTGGAATGTGCCACAATCAGTGTTGTGTATATCTATTAAAAAAAAAAAATTAGGGAAAAGTGGGCTTTAATTTGATGAACTTTGTTTCTGAAGGTATTTTGGTTCATAAAATTAAAGAAGGAGACTCACTGAACTGCATAAGTAGTAGAGGATTATAGCTGATCTGATAGTAAAAAGCATAAAGACATATACATATACATGTAATATTGTTATATCTTGGCAGTAGCGGTTTCGGTTCAGATGACCCAGTGCAATTTATTTTCACCACCATCCAACCTTAAAACAAACAAAGGAAAGCTAACGTGAAAGTCTTTTAAACAAAACCAAAATACCTTAGTAGTTAAAAAAGCCACCTCCAATGTTGGTTCACGGTGTGGTAGAATAGAAGAGAAAATTGAATATATTGTAGAACTAAGCAAGTTAAGATCTCAGCTCATCACCACAGGATTTAGGAACAAATTCCTCTGTTCCCCAGAAGCGCAAGTGTCAAAAGGCACTAAAATACTTTGTCTCCTTCCAAATGCTACTAGAAGCAGTGAGCCACACCTGGAAGACCAGCCGGATTGTCCTCAAAAGTCAGTCCTATTTGGTTACATCCCATGACACACGATGCCACTAAGCATAGTTTTCTGCCATGTACCTCCTACAGCTGCAGCTCTATTTCATATTTTACTGGGAGTTAGTCCAGCGCATCTGGAAAGGCAGAGCCCCCTTCAGGGGCTTTGGGATGGTGCTAAAAGACTCCACAACATCTATTCAAATAGTTTAGCTGTGGGAGCTGACTTCTCTATATTCAGACTCCATGTGGATTGTGATCGCATCAGCCAACAGAGGAATGTAAAGGCACAACGATCCACAAATGTGTTTAGAAAAAGGGTGAGGATTTGTCTGCTCTCACCGAACAATCTTGGCAGAAGTAGAAAAGCTGCAGTCCTGCAGGTGCTGATTTCAAGATCATGTGTACAATCTTGTCAGCTCATATGATTTTATCATGAATTCTACAACATTTGCCATCTTTCTCAAAGCCTTTCTCCCAAAGTCAAATAATCTTCTGTGAGGATCTGAAGTTTGGTTTTGTCAGGGGTGGCTGTTTTACTGGAAGTAAAGAGGAAGAGTGGGTTAAAAATTTATGATCTCATAGTTTGCAAAATAAATCTTGAAAAAAAGGAAATTAAATTCAGGTTAATAAATTCAAAAATCATTTATAAACAAATGTCATTATTTTGGAAGCTTGTTGTGATTTGTGAATAATTTGACTCAGTTCTTCTTTTTGTTGGTCATACAGTGAAGTTACTGATTATATTCCATCCCACAAAATTGTATTTGCCTTATGGTGAGGGAAAAAAAAGAAAAAATATAGGAGCTGATCTTAGGATATGCATAGATCCATTTATTTTATGTGCTGTGCACATAAAGTTACAGAGACTTTATGGGAGGGACAACTGTGATTTTTCATGAATCATAAGAATATGTAGCATTTTGACATGCATCTGTGGGAGAATAATAATTTGTTATTTTCAGACAGTAAGAAACCATTGCCTTCTGAGCACTGTGTAAGCAACAGATGGCAGACAGTTTGGGGTGATTTAAGTCCTTAGCAGATCAAGAGAATATTACATTGCTCAAGACATTAGTATGGTTAGAATAAAATATATCTGGAGCTATGGGAGATTCTTTGATGTATTTCTAATACATTCTTTCACTCTTCTAAGATGTCTGCTGATGTTTGTCTGAAACATGTATTCACATTTTCCAAGTAGTTTTAAACTTCAAAAGAAAGTAAACCCAAAATTAGTCACACTTGATGTTGGTACCTGCAAGGTACATGTGTGTGGACAAACACATCTCATAGTTTTATTCTCTCTTAATTTAAATGCAAGTTTGGTAGGTGCGCTGGTTAGAAAACCATTCCTAAATATGTTAAGGAGATCAGATTTAATGTTTTGGCTTCTGTAGCAACGCTGAGACAGATGAAAAATAGCCTTTAAAAACTTACAACTCTGAAAACTATTCAGCTGGCAGCTGCAAAGTTAGGCCAATGTTTATACTGCCCTCAGTACTTTTCCTGGGGGCATTATGCTGTTAGCTGTTCCAAGGAGCCTTGAACTATGAAGATAGGGTTAGTCTTTACAAGTCACATTTTCTGTGAAGTGGCTATTGGGGACAATCGTTGCTGTCAGATAAATGTTTCGAAAGGCAGAATTACTGTTTAAATTGATGTGCCTCCTTGACAGAATGGGATCCCTAGTTCCTGTTAATTTCAGGAGGAAACTCTGTAGTATTATCTAAAAAGTCTTTCAGGTTTATTTTAAAAGCATTTACTTAAAGGCACCTTCCGTATGAAAAAGCAAAAGAAAAAGGCTATGGAGAATGAAGTCTGGTTTATTATGCCTTTTACGGCCTATTAATTTGTTACCCTCTATTCTGCTTTGTTGATGAAATTTTAATTTTGCCCTTGCTTGAGCATATTGTAAGATTTGTATAAACTGCAGCTCACTCTGCTAACAGAAAGGCTCTTTTAGGATGAACAATTGGAGCTCATTTTATTTCTAGAGGACATTTAAAATAACTTATGAATGAGAGTTGTCAGACATGAAATGCTGTATTAATTAAATCTTATTCTAGTCTTTTTGGTTCTCCAGCTAAACCAACCCTTTAGAAAAAAAATACATGGCCACCTTAATTATATAGGAGAAGACAAAAAGTATCCTTCACATTCCTTCGCCTGAATAAGAATAAGAACTCAATTCATCTAAATAATAACCCCATTAGCTGCTTAACTCAACAGTGTACATGGGAAAATTTTCAACACAGAATGTATGAAAGTGTTGATTGGGTGGATCGTTTTCAAGGGTTTGTTCTTCTGATGTTCAAAATGATAATTTTAAGTAAATCTGATCTGGCAGGGTTATCAGCTTTGTACCATTTATGACTTATGACAAAAGTGCGTGTTCATATACATGCTAATGCTTCTTTATCTCTTGAAATACAGCAACAATACCATTCAAAAATAGATGACTTGATTGAAGAAACTGTTAAAGAAATCATTTCACTCCTTGTTTCAAAGGTAAAACTATTTAGATTTTAATTTATAATAAAGCTGAAAATATATGTGTAATTATTGAACTTCTGAAATGTCTTTAAATATCACAGTTTTTTCTATAGGCAGTGAGATTGTGGGGACAACAGCATGATTTTTAAATAATAGTCATGTAAATAATATTGCATTTACAAAATTAAATTTTATAAAAATTTCTGTGCAACCTGCTAATCAGATAAGTTTCTCATCTGTGTTTCTGTTAGAGATAAGAACTCCTAGCAGCTAGCAGAATGGTTAGGACTTGAATATGTCAATATTATCTTAAGTAATAATACGTTTTATTTTTTGTTTAATTTTTCACATCAAAATGTTCTTCCTATCACTAAGTAGTGTTTAAATTTTGTACTGATGGGCAACACCCAGAGTGTTAGTATAACTTTTAATGGGATTTTGTTCCACAAACCATTTAATTTAAAAATATTTTATAAGTTGCTATTTCTTGAAATTTACTTTGTAGGTTTTTATATTTAAAAAGGAAATATGTTTTGATGTGATATAGGAACTTGGAAAATTGAAGAAAACTTAAACAATGTCTTGTGTAGCACCTCTACTCCAGTAAAAGTCTTAGGTGCTTGAGATAAAAGAAAAGCTTTCAGTCCCTAATAGCTTGAAGGACACAGCAAATAATGACAGAAAATTCAGATTTTATAAGAAGTTTTGTTATCTATGCATTGCAAACTACCCAGAAATAGCTGATTTTCAAAGTAGGAGCAATAAGCCATACATTTACAATTTGTGAGTTACTGACAAAAGATAAGACTCTGGTTATATTTTCCTCATGCCTTTATTTTCACTTGTCACAGCCTTCCTGGCAGGGAGTGGGGGGAGCAGGAGTCCCCTTTTGGATTGACACCCTCCATGCTTCCACAGGAGTTGAAGAGGAAGGCTTTGTAGAATCGTTGTAGAAGTTTAGGCAAAATGGGTCCATGTACTGATAGATGTGCAGAAACCACACATTTTTTCTCTAAAGTTTTGATGTAAACTTAAATACAAATGGTTCAACTCAACAGTTTCAAGTTTTACTTGTCGCCTGTCATCACTGAGAACTAAGCTGTCAGTTTATGTTTTTAGTGTTATTGAAGAGGAAAAGGAATAAAGAGGAATTTAATCAGTGCAAATCATGCTATTAAAGGTTAAACCTTTTGATTATTTTTTTTTCATATCTGAGATTATAGACACAGGAAGAAAATAGTCATATTCCATATGCACAAGAAATTCTAGAGACAACTGCTGTCAATACAGAGGGGTTTGCGTGATTAGTTATCACATGTACTAATCTCGGAAGAGGAAGCAAATATTCTGTGTCACTGGCTGATCATTAGAAGCTTACCCAGTCTCTCCTCACCTGACATGTGAAATCCCGATGACATCCTGATTGCTTCTGTTTCAAGGCAGAAAGCCTCTGCGGGCACAGAGAAAAGCTGATGTTTCGTTCTTGGTTTTGGCCAGGAAAAATGCGCATCAGTGTGCATGATATCCATTTGTGTTCATTTTTTTCATCTAAGATATTTTCATTATTTTTTAGCCTTTGCCTCTGTATTATTTCCTTTGCATTCCAGTGGAATAACTGTTCCGATCATTGTTTTTAGCCGCAAGTCATCTATGGAAATGAAAAGAGTACTTTCACTTCAGTGAAACTTTACTTGGGAAAGACTACACTGTGCATTTTGTATGCAAGACTTGCCAAGCTAAAGCATTTAACAAATCACAGGAATAACACAAAACATTGAAACAAAGGACAGTGTGTCTCAGGGTAACCAGTTCAGAGAATGTGAGGTATATCAGAAATGCTCTTGGAGGTTCACAAGTCCTTACACTGAGATCTCGGAAAACAGGCTTCCAGCTTCATAACTAAGCCCTTCTTTTAAATGGACATCCTTGACACTGCAATGTTTTGCTCTCTGTTCTTTTGTGTCCCGCTTGTACTGGAACCGTTTGTTGGCACTGTGGACACACCACGTTGCGTATGAGATCAGCCACTTCCATAGCAGGTCTTTGCACAATAAGATTGAACACCCTTCCGCAGAAAGAATCCTTTCCAGTCAGGTAAAATGAGTTAAAGTATGAACAGCAGCTTCTCTCAGGCATGCAACGGCAAAGCAGAAGGCTGGTATTTGGTCTAAGAAAAGGACTGTAATTGTACTGTGCATGGAGTGCAGAAACAACTGCCACCCTCTCTCGTGATGTGGTTTTATTCCTTGATCGGCACCTACATTCTGGTGTCTTAATTAATCACTGTAAATATGACAGGCTAGATTGATAAATGACAAATGTAGGTTTGCACTTGCTCCTGCTCCTTGAACTGTTAAGAGCAGGGCTTATTGTAAAGTGATGATCTCAGTTCCTCTGGAGGTGACACTGTTGTGACACTGTTACAGTGCCCATTAACAGGATGCCAGATGGAATTTTGTTCTGTCCTCACACTCATAAAATGATGCTCGTGGTTGTGGGAATAACTGTGTTGGGAACAAGGGATGACTTTTAAAACAATCTTTATATAAACTGGAAAGCAATTCATATGTGCAAAATAAATGTGCACAAATGCAACGTCCGACAGATTTTTTTTTCTGTTATATAGCATGAATTACTTGAGCAACATAACGTCACAGAGGGACGTGAGAAGGGGATTTGTTTGCTTTAAGGCTAATTTGGGGGAGTTCAAACATTAAGGCTATAACTAATGCAATTAATAAGATTTTTTTTTACTCAGAAATACATTTTGGCAAAAACACCTTTTCGTGCCACTTGCTGAGGAGTCTCACTACTCAGAGAATCACAGGTGAAAGTAGGGGGGAGAGGAACCACAGCATACCAGAGATTTGGGGTATATACCTTCTTGCCCCGTCTTGGCCATGTAGTAGCAGTTCAACAGCACATGCTGTTGACAGAAAACTCTAGTGCTATTACACTGTTAGGTGAAATCAGAGCTGGGTTTCTATTCAATAGCAAAGATAAGAGAAACATGATCTCAAGATCACCACCTTTAACAATTGTGCTCCATCACCTTTGAAGCTGTGATCTTAGAAACTGTGGTCCTAGAAAATAATGTGTATTTTCTACCCAGAATACATGTTGGGTACACACATTCCTGTAATTAACTTTGTGCTCTAGAGGCAACAAGGTGGTGTTGGGTAGCAGGCTCACCTGAGGAGAGTTTTTGGGTTGGTTTTCTATTTCTGCAGTGGTTCAACAATTTACATTAGTTTGATCGATATGTGAAGCTGCAAAAAAAATGTTGTCCTTGATTTCAGCTCTTTGTGAGATGGAGAAAGTGATCAAATGTGATCAGTTTACATTGCCCTGCTCAACATTAAAAATATGAGGAAGAAAAATTCACATTCTCATTCCAAATATTTACTTTACATATTGTGCATTTAGATTTTTCTCTGTGCTTTTCCTCTAGGTTGTTTCAGTGTTAGAAGGTGTGCTGTCTAAATTGTCAAGATACGATGAAGGCACTTTCTTCTCGTCATTAGTTTCATTCACTGTAAGTGTTTGGATTCACAGTGGTTCTGTTCTTCTTTCTGTGCGTAATTTTGAAATTGTGGGCATTCTATAGTAATAAGCACTTACTGCGTGTCTTATTTTTAATTTTCTAAAGGTGAAAGCAGCTGCAAAGTATGTTGATGTTCCTGTAAGTACAACCCTTTTAATTTATTTTTTCTAGTGTTCATAATAATTCAAAAAATAGGGGTTTTGTTAGCTTACATTTTTTATTGTTGACATTTTGCTTTCCTACAGAGATTCATTACAGCTTTACACAGAGTATTTAAACAGCCACTACAACCCTTAGAGGGCATTTCATTTCCCTCAAGCAACGAGTAACTCTCAAAGCAAAGCTTAGAAAGGTTATTCTCAATGTACTTTTTCAGTTGTGGAAGAGTGAGGATTGTAACTTAAGTATTCTTTTGTAGGGGACTTTCTGTCATTTGGCTAAATTGTTCAAATGCACTAAGTAAGCAACAAGTAAAAGCATCATACTTGAATACCTGTTGTTTACTGATTTCTTACTTCAGGACCCAATCTTGCTTATTTAATCCCTTGCTTGCTAAATCTCTATTTGATTTACCATTGCTTATGCAATGTTTACATGGTGTAAATAAAAGCTAAAAAGAGTAGCTATTGGAACTCTTCTATACATAAAAGCAAAATTCAGCTATTAGAATATTTTGAGTACCACAGTAGAATATCTTTTCTTTAAAAAAGCTAGGAAGAAGTTATCAAATATTGTCGTTACCACTGTCAATAAATATCCTTTGTTCTCGCACAAGTCAGTGTTCCCATCCCTTTTTTATGTGATTCTAAAACAATCTTATTTTCCAAGCATAGCAAAACAATGACTAAACTTACAATGTTAATGACCTTACAAGAAATAAAATTACAAATATAGAGGAACACTGGACATGCTAGACTTTATGGTAGCTAGAAATCCTTTCAGCATTTCTATACTTAAAAATTTAATACTTGCACACTTCATTAATTTTTTAAAAAATTTTAAAAGGAAAAATCTGTTTATGGAATTTTTTATTTTGCTATCTTTATATTAGCTTTATTCATAAGATAACAAATTGTAACATTTCTGTTCAGATTTTTTTTTTCAGAATTTTTTTCTTATTTGGTTATGTGTGGACTTTGTGTGGAATTGTATAAATGTTCTTGTGTTTTATAAGACACAATCTTGCATTCAAAGGAATGACCTCATATCAAATCCACTTAATTTAGAATACCTCTTGTTAATATATTGTGCTGTGGAGCTGCTGCAAAAGGTCCTTGCTAAGGCACTTAAGACTCAAAAGCCTAAACTAAAAATTACTGAACAAACTAGAAATTCGTTGACTTCTTTCAGGTAACATGAAAAACTCTCCAAATAACATAGAATATCTATGAGAAGGAGATGTCAAAGTCTTTTACCATTGGCCTGGATTTGTTGACATTGAAGCTCACAATAAAGATGAGACTGAAAAATACCTTTGCCAGAAGCTCAGGGGAATATTGCGAGCCAGGTCCCGCAGGGATGCGCCGCTCTGGAGAGAGGGGAAGGCAGAGCGGGGAGGTGGTTGCTGGAGCCCCGTTGCCTTTCTCACGTTCACTGAAGGGTGTTGCTTGGCCTGTAGAGGCGACCAGGTTATAGACCAGCTCTCAGGATCCCTACAGTTTTACAGCCCCTTTGCTTTTCAGCTATCCCACACACCTTTCCCACAGCCCAAGGTGTGAACGGGACTACAGTACTATAGTTGTACACTACAGGTGTGAACTGCACTTCAGGGAGGCTGTGGATCTGACCAAGCAAACGTTTTCCAAATTCTGGCGGATATTTTTCCTGGGTTGAAGGAGTTTGGTTTTGGCTGGGGTTTGGTTTTGCTTCTTCACATCCTTCCCCTTGTTGTGAAGATGCAGTCAAGGCCAAGAAGAGCCGTTGCTGTCACAACTGACAGTGAGTGTCCAGTCTGAATAGGGTCTAAAATCACCGGTTGTGGAAGTTACAAATTCCAACTGCAAAAGGAGGCTGTAAGTCATCACATTGCAAGGTCATCTCCTGGGCTCACAACTGAAGTGAGAAGTGGAGAGAGGGGCAGCACAGGGTGAGGAATTTACATTGAGCTCTTGGTCATGTGATGGTAACCTAGCAAGCCTGCGCTCAAGCTAATTAAATGCCTCGTGTGGCTGTATTTTGAACGGATATGGTTTAAAATCTCTTCTTGTCCCTCGTTACCATATAGCTGCATATATGGAAGTGACAGTAGGCCCTTTCTTTTGATATACTTGCAGATATGTCCAAAATTGCGCTTTGTTAGATGACCCCTTTGTTTGCATTCTGCCCCCATGCCCCATCTCCATTCAAGGATCTCGCTGGGTCACCTTAGTGCTGTCATTGGGGTCCCTGAAACAGAGCAGCTGATCGTTTGGTGGATCTGGGGGAGAAGGAGAGAGGGAAGGGGGAGGCAGCAAAAGACCTTTGGAGGGTTTTTTGAGTGTGTGAATTCAACAGAGTTTTCGATCTTTGATCACCAGGCTCAATATTTGGCAATGAGGGAAACGTATGCTGGTTTATAGTGAAATAAGAAACTAACTAGACAAAAGAGATGTTAGAAGAAAATGAAGGTCGTACTGAGCAGGATGTTTTAGAAAGAGGATGAGAGGCAAAGGGGATAAAAAAGTTAAAAGGTAAATAAAAATAGAAATAATAAAGAATTTTAAAAGAAGGAAGTCATTCTTGGATGATTCATGGTCATTTTGAGGAAAAGGTTAATTCTATTAATATTGAGAGGGGATTTAGACATTAAATAGTGGGACACAAAGATGCACACTCCCCAGAAGACATCCCTTGACTTCTCGGGGCCAGGGTGGGAAATGTAGGCGCAGACTTGCAGTTCATTTGGCAGACATGTTTGTAAAAATGTGGCTATCTACCCTAATATTCCTTAATCTTGCCAGTGAATTATGAATAACTCCATCCAAAAAAAGACTTTTTTCTTTTTTTTTTTAACCTGTTTAAGAAAACATTCAACATAAGCCTCCGTTTTTCAGAATGCCATGTAGGAGGTGGGACGTATGCAGTCACAAGGAGCTCTCATTGCTTTCCCCAGCCATTGAGTATAGGGCTATATGAACGCTGTTTATGTTTTGGTAATTGAAACATCAACAGAAATACTAGGAACAGTGCAAAATAACCCAGATGAAGAAAAATAACAACCAAGATGGCTTATGGTTTCCTGAAAATAATAAAGAAAAAATCTAGTTGCTATTAAGCTCTTTTTGTTGGTAATTGTCACAGTACTCTAGGCTCTCAAGTGAAGAAATTGTGGCTGCTGAGCATGTGAAAGAAACCAAATGTTCAGAGGAAAATAACACAAACATTACAAATATAAGTAGTACATGAAGGATGCAAATTGCTCTCATGTTAATGCTATGTTTTGGTGTTTGGGAATGCAGGAGCTGATTGAGGTTATTTCTTTTTTTTTAAAATAACTCCCCCAAATTCTCTATAACTCTTTGTTGTTAGTTTCTCTTAAAGCCCAAGCAATCCTTAGGAGATGTAGAAGTTCGGCCTGTCTAATTTTTTTCCTTTTTTTTTAATATTCTCTTCCCAAAGCCAGTTAATTAATGATAATAGGGAAAGAATGCAGTAGAATTGGGGGGGGGGGGAACTATATTGTTAATCTCAAATTATTATTATTCCTCAATCCTGTCGGTAATTTCATTGTGCTCAGTTTCTCATCATGTAAGTCAGATTTGCACACGAATAATTGTGTCTCTAGCTGGTTGTTTCTGCACACATTTGCCTCATTTACAAATACAACCGGAGCAATTACTCATACAAATTGAGCATCCAGTTACATGCATATTTATCTGCCGCTTTTTGTTCAGAAAGGTATGTTTAAATCCCTTTGTAGGAGCCAGTAATCTATGCCAGTCATTTAGAGGGCACAGAAGGAACCTAATCCTCCCTCACTTCATGTAGGCCACCTGTCATAGCAAGTGCGGAGAGGCCATTTGAAGGACCCGGGGCTGACAGCAGTGCACAGCTCGCACAATGCCAGGCCTCTCACGCCGCTCTTGCCTTTATGCGGGGATCAAAGGTATGAAAAGGGGCCTCACACATGTGCCAGCATTTGACTTATGGGGTCCTGTAGAGGCCAAAGTAGGAACTCTGCCTCCTACCAGGCAGATGCACGTTGGAACCTTCCAGATACCTCCGTTTCCAAATATCACACTTGTACTGCGTGGCCTCATTTAGCTGGTTTTAAGAAGCAAACGACTTTTTTGGGGAAATCGGTGTTTATTCAGGTGTGGCCATACTGTGCCATTCATTTGTAAGCAGGATTTACTTGGAGACCTCTGTTTAAAAATAAAGAGCACAGAACAGTCATTATCAGCGTGCTCAGGGCTTCTCCTGCCCTCCTCCACCTCCCCTGTATACCCAAACCTAGAAACTGGCCCTTCTGTTTTCAGATCCATAAAAACAATCTATTGCAGAATTGGAGGGAAAGCCCTGCATCGTCTGTTTTAAGTCAGCATGTTGTTGGAATACCTCTTAAATGGAGATCAGAAGGGTGGCTGCTAATCAGTAGGAAAGTCAAGATAACATAGTAGAACGTAGTTATTTTGGGGAAAAAACCATATTTTTATACCTGATTTTGTCCTAGGAACTGTAGTGTTTTGAAGGCCTTTTGCACCACAGAATGAAGATCCTGGTGCAGACACTTGCACGCCTGTCCTGCCCTGTGAATGCAATGAAACCACACAAATGTGAAAAAGTGTTTGCATAGATGCTTGCAGAATCACAGCTTAAGTTCTGCATGACAGTTCTCAAAATACACACGCTTACCCTTTGCCAAGGTTGCTTTTTCTTCTACAAGAAGATGTATTAGAGGCAGGGGAAATGCATTGTGTTTTTTCATTTAAGCAAAATAGTGTTTTCCCTAACCATATGAGAATAAAATGTTACCTTTATAATAGACTGATTATACAAACGATGCACAAACCGTGCCTGGTTTATGTATTTTGATTCGTAAGAAATGAAGGCAATAAAGATCTTGTCATGAGTACAAGTACTTTCTATTCCAAAAACATTTTAATGATATTTTAATTCTGTCATTCCAAAGTCTAAGTGATGAGCCTTGCCCTATTTAGAGGAGAAATTTCAGGCAGTGAAATTTTCCAACATGCTCTTTCATTTGGTGGTGGACACTGAATAAGGAGCTCCTGGGTTTCTCACAATAGCCCCCTCCAGCTCATCACTCCTTTTCATTTCATTGTTACATCCATGCTGTAGTTAAAAACGTCTCCCTCCAGGATGCAGGGGAGGGGAAGGGGGTGGAGAGGAGAGAAAACACAAAATGGAATGAAGTTTGTTATTATATAGTTAGTCTCTAACATCTGTTCTCGTCTTTGAAACATTAATGCTTTGGCAGGATGGCAACTCAGTAAAACTAGATTTTTTTCTTGTAAATATCAAGAATACAAGTTTGTTTAATACTCTCTGAGGCTAAGAAAAGTTCTCTGACAAATGCTGAAATGAGAATAAACACCACTCAAGCATTTACAAGTGTACACATTTTTTATTGAGATTTGTGACAAACTGTTGCATTGCAAAAAGCTGTGCAGAAACATCGGTGTATCTCTGCTGTAGAAAAAGCCTAACATTAGTGGCAGTATTAAGCTTGCTGCAAACCTTTCAGCAGCAAAATATTCAAACACCTGGAAATCGAGGCAATGCAGCATTACTTTTGACTATGTGCCTCAGGCAAATTTTGCCAGTGGGAGTGATGGGTGTCAATCATAATACAGCTTCTACATCATCTTGGAAACTGGAATAATGTATTTTGAAATTTGCCTCCTTGTTAAATAGACACGATGATAGTGTTTTCCTGTATAAAGGGGGAAAGTTAAGCTGTTTCTTCTTTATCTGAATTCGTTGCCATGAAAAAGTGCCTGTCAATCGGGACCCACCTACCAGTGAATAGTAAAAGAGACAACCTGCACCTGTGGGATTAGGTGCAGCAGCAGGAAGTAAGAGCACTTGCAGTATGTAATTAACAAGGATTTTTATTTTTTTTTTCCCAAACAGCATGTTCATCTTGCCAGGTTAACTAGTGATTAACCCTAAAAAAGAATGTGCTGAAGCCTACACCCTTGTTTAAACTCATTCACTGGCCAGTGTATTCAGTTACTTGTGTAACCAGCGACAAAGTAACCCTATTTACAACTCTTCATTTCCTGGTATTTTATTTGATGTCTTTGTGTTTCCAGTTTCTCCATTCATCTCTTTGTTTGGTTCTCTTTCATTTTCAGATAGGCAAAACATCTTGTCTGCTGTTCTGAATAAAACAAACCTACAATAACTTTTCATCTATCATAAAAAACCACTTTTTTTCCTTGGGGAAGTTTTCAGACAGAATACCTTTTTTTACACTTATCTGGATAAATACACCAGGTTGAATTCTTCTCCCAAAGATGTGCAAATAACTCTCTCCCATTAACTTCAGCAGATGTTCTGCCAGAGATTCAAGGGAGCAGAATTTTTTATATTTGGTGTAGATGTAGAGACTGAGTTACTTAAGTCTATCCGATATTAGTAATTAAATGCCCCCCCGTGACAGTTACTTAAAATATATCTCAGTTTCTATTTGTTTGTCTTTTAAGGTGCATCCAATTGCTTAATTACTCTTTGGGGTTTTTTGTTCTACATTAACCTGGGGTTTTTTCTGAAGTTTAAGAATCTGAAATAGAGCAATAAAGGATCATGTAATCAGAGGTTCCCATCCATCTAATCTCTATTTAAAAAAGTTAAAACATGAAATATGTGGCACTAAGCCTGTTTTGATGCTTAAAATAGCTTTCTTTTCTTCTTTCACATGTTTAGAGAAAAAAAATAAATTCAATGCATCAATACAGAGAGATAATGAAGTATTCGATATACTGTTGGTTCGGTCAATGTTTAATGTGTGTTTTGACCAGCATGAGCAAAGATGGTTAACTTGCAATGATTTTGGTGGGGTTTAAAAAGAAAGTCATACTTTTGGAGTATCGATAATCTTCCTTACCCAGACATATTTCTCCTGTAGGCAGACACTGTTTAAAAGGAAAATTAATTTATTTTTTTTCCACGGCAGTTTCAAAGATAATTATCCTGCACACATTAAAGAAGGATGAAGTGTTTTAAAGAACTGTAATTCTAATTGGTAAATGTCACCAGCTGTTGCAGTTACTCTTACTTGTGTATATTCTTTTAATGATTACACTCCTGTGCCACAAGCTACATGAAAATATATTCACTAGGTGTGAAATTCCCATATGTCACAGCTTCAAGACTAGGTAAACATCTCAAAGATAAGGGGAGAGTTAAGGCTGATGGGAAATGTTATTTTCCTGGCTTTGGCTTTCTGCAAGATGAACATTTTTTATTGAACTTAGTAAAAGAAAAAATTGCACGAACCAGAGAACCATGAGGTTTTAGCATTCAGTGAAAGATTCATTTATACGATTGAATACATATGCCCAGGAACTATAATCGCCTTTGGTTTGTTAGATTAACTCCTTCACCCACCCGTGGGGATTTCAAAATATTTTCCCATTATCCTTCCAAGTTAAAACTATTCCAATTCCTATATCAGGTTTTAGAAAGTACATAAGGTTTCAACACTGCTTGTATTCTTTTCTACCATCACAAATGAGTATACTGAGGTAAGATATGGAGCGTTCTGTTTTAAATCTCCTTTGCTTTGTGATTTAGTTTGATTTAAAAACATTTCTGTCACATTTTAGTGAAGGCACATTTTTATGAAGGAAATCTATTGATTTCCGTGAACCAGGTTTTCCAACAGAAAACTGTTTTATCTATTGTAATCTTACATTTTTATTTCTGTGCTTAGGATCAAGGTGTGTAACTCAGATGTAAATATAAATGGTCCTGCTTTTCTCTTAAAAGTTTCATGGAGGCATGTATGCGTGTGATAAGTTTTTGAAATGAGCTTTCCCTGCCTCTGCAATGATCAATCCAAATGTGCAGGAGACATTTCAGTTTCCCAGTGTGAGTTTTCGAGATGCTAGGAGTGTTGAACCAGCCCATTTAACTGTTACTTTTAAGAAATTGATGCCGAATGGCTGTTGGGGGCTTTAGTGTGGAACTTTTTGTGGCTACGGAGATCCAGAGGTCCCAGCTGGACAGGAGAGAGCAGTTGCAGCCACCATTCTGGCTGGCCTGACATACTATGTCACTATATCTATATATATCTATGTGATACTATATATATTTATGTGATACTATATCACATACAGATATCACGTATCCTAGGTTGTCCCATGTTTGGAGTGTGGTATGAAAATTATGCCTACTCTGCTATTCATGCAGAACATAGATTGGTACAAGAAGGGCAATAATTCAGCCCTTGCTCCTTCACTAGTCATCCTCTGAGCTGATTGTGCCAGTGCAACAGTTTCAGAAAAACAGGGGTACAGGTGTACTCTCATACCAACCTTCATTATGCCCTTGCTGTCAGGGCTAACCTCGAACACAAATATTCAGCTGTACGTTGGAAGCAAATCGCAACAAATCTGAGGTGATGCAGAAGGAAATGAGTGCTTTTTTTAACCGTTTTCTGTATGTGATTAATAGCAGGATCTGGACCTTGAGGGTGGAGTAGCTCTGAGAGCCTCACTAACAAAAAAGGGGAAAATATCCAAGTTTGGCATTGACGTTGCCATAGTCTTCACTCCATTACATATGGCAATGTAGATTTATGACTCAAAGCACACATAAATTCTAACACTGAGAACTTTATTAATAGTGAACCCTCCTGAACTCGTTAACTAACCCAGAATTCACCAGATTTAGCAAATACAGTTTATAAATGTGTGAACATTGTAACAGAATCTGTTTGCATTATGTTTAAGTATAACTTCCTGTAAGTCTCGGTTGTTGAGTGGTCTATCTCTTCCCCTTCCCACTATTTTCTGCCCTTTCTTCATGTCTCCACAGAAACCAGGGATGGATCTAGCAGACACCTACATTATGTTTGTTCGACAAAACCAGGATATACTTCGAGAAAAGGTCAATGAGGAAATGTACATAGAGAAGTTATTTGATGTAAGTAACTACCCTTGTAAAGTTTGCTGGTATCACTACTACGTCAGAAGGGATAAGCTGCATTTTTATTATATTCAACAAGCCGTTCAGATGTTCTTCCCTATTGATAATTTTTTCTTTTGCTTTTTATTTACCGTCTTCAGCTGTCAAGGGGGAACTTTCTTTAAACGTTTTCTCCATTAAACTTTTAGTTGCTAGAAGGCAAAAATAAAATTGATAGATTATTGTTGGAAATAGTAATTTGAAAATGATCACCCACTCCACCAGAATTTTCCTCATAAAAGGCTCTCCTTTCAGGCCACGAGCAACACTCTTGGGCATATTTCTGCTTGTTCAAGTTCAACCACTAATTTATGTCTAGGGTGTCCTTTTCGGAGTTGAGCTGTGAGGCAGCTGAAATTGTACCTTTTGTATAAATTCAAAGCACCACGCATGTAAAACATGTCTAAAATCAGAGTTATTTTATTATAAGCTTGGATCAATTTGCATGACAATGATGTCAGTCACTTATAATTATGTAGGAATTCAAACAGGGAAAGAAGTCATCTCTGGCACTGTGCAGTGCAATTTATTACAAAACAAATTCTGGAACATAATACAGACTTTGAAATGTATTTATTTGTGTGTCATCTCCTAAGTATTTTAGAAAGCTTTGCTGGCACTTTCATTTAATTATGCAAGTTACAGCAAATGTTTTCATAACAGCAATTCACAGTCTTTACTGTGACACTACAGTTGTGGCAGTCACAGAAGGTCCCATAACATAGACTCTCAGCCATGGTATGTCATGTCAGTGTTTGTTGTTTGTTAGACTGGGTGGTCAAAATGAGACTTATCTCTCAGATTTTATATTTCCAGACACTCCCAGGCAGCTTTACAAAAAAAAGTATCATCTGTTTTAATAAGCTAAGTGCTAATATGTGTGAAAAGAATGATTTTATAAAAGCTTTGATGCCCTGCAGGGGTAGAAAAATTATCATCCATCCAGCTGGCACCTTCACAAAGTACTAAAACCATATTAGCAACTTCTGCTTCAGTTTGCTTTTGCACTGAATCTGCAAGCATATGTTTCATTTTCAAGTTTCTATTTTTTGTTTTTCTTTGGCGTTATTTTTGCTTAGGTTGTAATTTTCTGAATGTTAATAAAATTACGTGCCTAAGGCCAAGTCTAACTCTCGCTGGAGAGTCCACATTGACTTTGCTGACGCAGTGGGGTTGGACCAAGCCTTAGGTTATGTCCATAGCAGTAAACTGGCCGGGTCCTGGGCACAGGCCTGAGAACTAGCAAGTGATCATCCGTACCGTTAAGTCGTCAGCATGGCTCCTGGCAGGATTTTGGGTTAGGCCAACTAGCACTAACCCAAGGACAAGGTGTCAATACAACCATACAAGGTTAGCATGGGTCAAGGACCTCTCCCAAGTTTTGTTTCAGCAATCAAGCTTTTCAGAACAAGAAAACTTCTCCTGCTTGGAGGCAAGGCACGACATATAGCACTTGCCTTTGAGACACAAAACCATTCCTGTCTCCTTTTACTGAGTAGTACACATTGTATGCTGTCATGGCCAATGCTTGTAGCTGTAAGGAAAAGAAGAAGATGTACATGATAAGTATCCTGTGTATCAAACATCTATTTGTGTCTTTATTTGTCATTATTTATGGTGGTATCACATTTCTATATAACATCATACTAGGAGCTATAACCAATTGGACAGATTCAGATAAATGCATTAACAAATATTTAAAACATTTAAATACAGAATCACAGAGTCACAGAATGTTAGGGGTTGGAATGGACCTCTGGAGATCATCTGGTCCAGCTCCTCTGCCACAGCAGGTCCACCTACAGCAGGTTGCACAGGATGGCGTCCAGGTGGGTTTGGAATGTCTCCAGAGTTGGAGACTCCACCACCTCTCTGGGCAGCCTGTTCCAGTGCTCTGCCACCCTCAAAGGAATGAAGTTCCTCCTCATGTTCAGATGGAACTTCCTATATTCAAGTTTGTACCCATTGCCCGTTGTTCTATCACTGGGCAACACTGAAAAAAAGACTGGCCCCCTCCTCCTGGCACCCTCCCTTTAAGTATTTATCAGCATTGATGAGATCCCCCCTCAGTCCTCTCTAGACTAAAAAGACCCAACTCCCTCAGCCTTTCCTCATAGGAAAGATGCTCCAAGCCCCCTAATCATCTTCATAGCCCTTTGCTATGCCCTTTGCAGCAGTTCCCTGTCCTTCTCAAACTGGGGAGCCCAGAACTGGACACAGTACTCCAGATGTGGCCTCACCAGGGCAGAGCAGAGGGGGAGGATGACCTCCCTCGACCTGCTGGCCACACTCTTCTTGATGCACCCCAGGATGCCATTGGCCTTCTTGGCCACAAGGGCACATTGCTGGCTCATGGTCATCCTGTTGTCCACCAGGACTCCCAGGTCCCTCTCTGCACAGCTGCTTCCCAGCAGGTCAGCCCCCAACCTGTGCTGGTGCATGGGGTTATTCCTCCCCAGGTGCAGGACCCTGCACTTGCCTTTGTTGAATTTCCTTAGGTTTTTTTCCCTGCCCAACTCTCCAGCCTGTCCAGGTCACGCTGAATGGCAGCACAGCCTTCCGGTGTGTCAGCCACCCCTCCCAGCTTCGTGTCATCAGCAAATTTGCTGATGGTACACTCTATGCCTATACATTAAATACAATAAAACATAGGCATCTCACTACGTTAACTCAACTTTCCTGAGATTAATTCAAGTTTAGAACAGTATGATTGAGCAAGATTTTGTCCATGATTTTTAGAAAGATGTTTTAAATTAGTGATATAACAAAACCTAGGTACTGTTTATAAATTCAATTCTATCAAGTTACATGTCATTAGAAAGAATAAAATATATTCACATTTTTATGAAAATATACTTTAAACCATTCAGCTGGCTACAGTTGTAGATCACAGTTGATTTCCCCTTAAAATACATTGTATTTGTGTCAGAAATCATCAGTCAAGTAAAACAGGAAAAGTGTATGTCTGTGCTTCAGCCAGGGAACCACCTCATCCAGAATAACCAAATAAACCAGACTGTTCTGTGTGCCAGAGGTATCAGTTAGAAATACAGACAAGATCAGGCCTCTGACACTATTTTAATGACCAAAAAAAGTATAATTACAAACTACTCATACACAGATTTCATGGACTTGATTCAGGGCTGCTATATACTAACAGCTATTACAGTGACCAAGAGAACGGGTTGTCTGTTGTAACAAAGAAGATAATTTAAATTTAAGCATAGTATTGGTACAGGTACGAATGTCTGCCAGTGGGTCACAATATGTTAAGGCTAGAAGTTGGAAAATTTTCTATCAGTTTCAGAAGTCTCAAACTGGGGAGAAGACAAAAAAGTGTGCATTGTTTTACTTGATAAGCCTGGAAAAGCACTGCCATGCTATACAAAATGTGAAAATGAGGGGAATGGAGTTCAAGCTTGTGCTACAAATCCTTACATATGAGAGAGGCTCAAATCTCCAGAGGACTTTGAAAGAAGACTGGGCTGCTCGTTTTTTATGCACTGTTTTTAAGCCCTTTAAGTCCTGTGCTTCAGTACCTCTGCTGATCATGTAGCAGAACCAAGGCAGGTATTTTTTTCCTTCTTTTCCTCTGAAACACTTGGCTTCTGGGTGCATTTCATTCTTATCTCCTCCGGAAGGGGTACAGACAGCACGCAGAACAATACGGCTTGGTGCTCCTGGTAGCACTGGTCTCTCCCAGGTCAGTGTGCTGTCGTCTTGTCCTCAAAATTAATCACCAGATTTGCGTCACAAAGAGTTTTTGCTGGGTCACTTTGTCAGAGACACTTAGGACTCTGCGTTCCTTTGTGGTCTGGGACATGGTCTTCTTCCTAAGATCAGCTGGGAATTTTACCTGTCAAATTCCTTCATGTCACAGGAACTCAGGACATTTATCTCCTACTCTCATGCTGTAGCAGGTTATAGTTTTGAGTTGTTTTTTGTTTGTTTGCTCATTTGTTTGTAACACCACAGATCTTAAAGAGCACTAGGAAGGTTTTGTAATGCATCGTACGTGTGGATAGTCTGCAGTAGCTCTGGGTTAAATGTCTGCTCCATATTCACGATTCCTGAAGGCTTAATTCAATGAGCAATCCATGTGATTCCTTCCAATCCACTGAAGTAAACTAAGACAATGAAGTTACATTGGAACAAGTTTCTCTAATAAACTCAAATAAAGCAAACTTTTCAAACATTAACGCTGCAGTCACTCAGGTAGATTCAATGTATAACGACTAAATCATGAAGACAGGCACTACAGTGCTTGTTTAATGGTTACAATTTTTAATCAGGATTAAAAGCACCACCCACAAAAACTTTTTAAAAATTTAATCACTTAAGCGAAGAGCTCATTTTTTAAAATAATGTTTAGTAAAATGTTTTAGAAACAAAATTGTATTTTAATTTCTTTTTAATGAGCATTTGAAAAATAATTATTTTCAAAAAAGGCTGTAAAAGTAGCAGTTGGTGAATCGGAAAATGAAGTATTTAGAATAGAATTACACAAACTTAGAATAAATCTAAAATATTACAAATTATTATTAAGGCCCCTCTTATAAAGATAATCTGCTTGATGGATGATGTAAAAACATTTGTACAGCCTATCAAAGAACAATGCTGTGTATCTGATCACAAAATTAATAGATGTAAAAAATATCCAGCTGTGACATTCGCATGGGGTCTGGTTCTAGACTGTCAAAATCAATGGGAGTTTTACCATTAACCTTAATAAATGCAGTGCTGTGTCCATAAATGTTCCAGGTTATCCTCAATGGCTGGACTTAGATTCATGTTTCTACCTAAACTTTTCATATCAGACTGATAAGCCTTGAACTCCTGAGCATTTTAAACTGCATTAGACTTAGAAATTAAAAACTCTTTCCTTTAAAAAAGAATAGATTTTGTTAACAAACCAGCTTAAAAAAGATACCTAATTTTCCATTAAGAACTGTTTAAAACACCGATGCAATGCTTACTTTCTGTAGTAACCTATCGTTCCTAAGTGCCACTTCAGTAGACTCTCACTTTCTAGTACCTGTTAATTGCATGTGAAACATGGATATTCTTGTCTGAATACAGAAAAAAATCAAACATTTTCCCTTCAAAACCCTTCTTGGTTTATTTGCCATTAAGTGCTTTATCTCAGCGGTTATATTTGTGTTGGGTCTGTTGCGAAAAACTTACAGTGTAAACAGATGTATCATTCCAATTTTATTAAAACTATGCAATGGAATCTTTATGCAATAATTGATTGCTGCCTTGAGAAATAAAGGATGGCTTAAGAGAGCAGTTTTAAAACATCGATGTTTAGCCATTGATACAACTTGAGGGGTTTCCAGTTCTTTTGGGCTTTAATTTCTGGGAAGCCTATGCACAAATGTAGCATAAATGCTTAAAACAGCCAGAGTGCCCATCCTGGAAAGATCGGCACTGGCAAACCTGTCATTATCTTGTACAAGATGGCACCTGCGGCCCCGATCACCCGTCTCGTCTGGGTGTTAAACTGGTGTGGTGTGACTGAGTAGTTCTGTTGACTTCACGGGGACTGCTCACGTAGAACGTCCTCAGGGTTGTGGCCTTGCGCCGGGCAGCAATTCAACGAGCAGCGTAAGAGATGTCAATGGCAGGGAACTCCTACAACTTTCACTGGAGTGCAGTCAGACTGAATGCCTTTATGCGTAGTATAAATGCTTAAGCACCCCAATGCTTAAGCTTTTTGTATTTCAAAAGTTCAGATGTAATGTGATATTCTTTTGCTGTCAAAAAAATGCTTGTGTTTTGTCTGGGATGTGAATTAAATGCAAGTAGTGTTCCCATATCACCACCATTATTTTCCTTTTCGATTAGTAGCAGGGATGGACAATTTAAGTTCAATGATGTAGTTGAGGTTAGTTGAGGTAGTAATTATTCTCCAAAGATTACTATGACATGCACTTCATTCTGTGCCTAAATGGAGCTATGAAGTGCTCATATGATTCATTTCTGTTTGCCATCATATCTGCAAATACATTTTTAGCAAATGCTTTATTCAATTGCTTCATTTCTATAAGTTTTCTGACCTTTTACCAAAAAAATGTGTTAAAAATGTGCAAATGCATCTCTCTGGCAAGTAAGTTAGACTTCAGCTAAGAGGAACGTTTATTTTCAACATGAGAGTTTTCTGTACTACCAGCTCCTTGTGCTGCCCATGTCTGCCTCAAAAGCACTATTGCTGTAATATTTAGTATTCAACAATGTTTTTTTCTAGAAAACTTCAATTGTGGGGGTTTTTTATTATTCTCAAATTGCTTCCTGTCACGTTAATTTTAATAAGTAATCTTCATTTTCATTGTTATGTAATTATTTGCAAGTGTGTGATTTGACAAAAGGTCTACTTTTTGATCTAGATTATATGCCAAGGCAACTTCAGCAAGTTGGGACTAGGTAGGACTGGTTAAAGGCCACATTTGAATCAAAAGCTGTGTTTGTATTAACCTCTGAGAAACATGAGAGGACCGTGCCTAATTACTTAAAAGAGACTCAACAAAAATGGATTGTAGCTTGTTGATCTTCTTATTTCTTTGATAACTCGGAATAATCGTCGAGAAATATGTGGGCTTCTTTCTCAGATTCTTGAAATTTGATCACAGTGCAAAATTGTCCTTTGGCGCAAACCCAGAAATACACATCTTTGCATGATGCACCTGGACATATGTGGCAGGTCTGGTAGAATCAGCTAATTAACAACACAGGCTTAAACAGGCACCTCATCTGGCAGTGTAGTTAGTTGCCTGATGGTGCTCAGCAGGATTTGGTAGTGCTTTTTATTTTTCTATCCTAATGGTCTGCTGCCCACCTAATTTTGCCTTATTGTCAGCCACTACTTACCGCAGCTTGAGGCCCTCCCAGGAGGCTAAATTATTATCAAAGGATTAGGGAGATGTAGCCTTGCAGCTCTGACATTTCTGATTACTTGTCTATGCCAGAACACTAATTAGCTGTGACTAATTAAGAAAAATGTTCCTGCCATAGAAAACCATTTAAAAGAACTGAGAAGTAGAAAAGCAATTGAAAAGCTGAGCAGTGCTCAGATTTGCCGATGCTCTTTAGATTTTCACCAAAGTCTTAACTCACCTTTAATTATGCCTAATATTTTATAGGGAAAATAGAAGGCTCTTGATATGAGAACCACTCCACAGTTTTCTCTTGACCTAAAGGCATTCTTGTAGTTTTAAAACAGTTTTTCGTGTCTTTTTTGGTAGAAGAAAGAATTTTAGAGAAAACTGTAGGCAGTGTCACCAAATGTGGACTGAAAAAGTGAATTATATTAACATGCTCAAATATAGGAAACTCTTCTGCAAGACTGAAGCAACATCTTGCAATTTAGTGTTCAAAGTCTTTTCAAAGTTAACTAAATTATGCCTGGTGTTTTCAAGTTGATTCACCTCGGTTTTGGAGATAGAAATCTCTATAAAAGAACAACAGTTCATTGGAAAGCTGAAAAATGTAACCTCCATCTGATTTTATACCTAATATAAGTTTTCTTTGATTTTTTTTTTTTTTTCTGGAATATGCTGAGGAGTGCCCACTCTTGGAGGGTGTTGATTATGCTGCTACGAATCCAGCAAAACTCAGTAGTGTTGAAATCAATAGGACCACAACACACAGCAAAGCATGTGCTTCAGAGTTTGCTGCTTCAGGATCAGAATATTCAGCACGTTGTAAGCTGTTTTACACTGTAGGTGAGAGTGCTTTTATGGAGGAAACCATGACGCAATGGCTGATTTTGTTATGGTTTTGATATAATGCATGTCCCCATTTCTTCATTTTTTTATGCCATTTTTTATTTCTAACTTTCCATCTTGTTGGGTATCAAACAGCCCAAAAAGCTATGAAAAGGGTTTTCTCAAGACATTATGTATGCCATAGTCCAGTCTGCACTTAGTATTCATGGAATGGATGTCTGACACCTTTTTCACACTAATTTAATCATATTATTTAAATTTTCCCAGTGGGAGAGTAAGAAACTATGAAATAGATATTCTGATATCTTGCTAAAAGAGCTCTTTGGGTATAAAAGGGAAATAGAGAATTATTTTTCAGGCACTAAATCTCATATCCTGATATTCAGAATTTCTTATGCTGTCCTATCCCCTAATTTTCTTGACTTCTGTGAAACGCTCACTTTTTTGGGGGGGTGGGGGGGGAAGGAAAGAAAAGGAAGAATGTGTAGATTGCTATTAAAAGGCAATTTAAAATGTGTATCACAAGTCAAAAGAGGAAGAAAAGGGGAAAAAAATCCCAAACTCGAGATTTTAAAGCCCATCTGAATTTTTTTTCCTGAGGGAGTTTTATCAGTCAGGGGTGGAACTACAAGGTTTTTTGCTTGTTTGTTTGGGGAGAGGCTATAACACTGGGAGCTTCCAGTACAGTTTCCCTGTAGACATTCCTGGTCTATACTGTTCATTCATTTATTTAACTTAGTTAAATGCATCTATCCATCACTCACAGTATCCATTCACTAAAAACAATAACAATTCTATCAAATAAAAGAGAACTCCTTCCAACATCCAGGCACAATTTAGTCCTTTAACCTTTTTATCCTGCTAGGCACAAAGTAGCAGCATCTCATTCCAGGCACTGCACTTTTTTTTCTTATCTAGATGGCTTGAAATGTGTCTAGCAACTTAATGGAATCAATTGAGCGTGGACAACTATAAAAATATAAAATAGCACTGAAACTTTAGATGAGTCTGTCAGTAAGTGTTAACTATGGCTTCAGCTTTCACATTCTACGCAGTCAGGAGAAATCAATAAGGATTGTACCATTTATATTGTCTTATCTAATGTTTGTTCACCATGAAGTGCCAGGCACAAGCACCATCTAGGGAATATTGATTTCTTGATGTACTGTAATTCACACACGTATAAACAGCAGGAGAACCTTGTGGTTTCTCAAGCCTTACTTTGCGGGTTTGATATTTATACTTGCATTGCATTTTGGGTCAAGCTTAGTTTGAAAAGGAAAATAAAGAAAACCTCTGCGTAAGTGTTTGCAAATAGACACACAACCACACTGTTGATCGTGTTACAAGAAAAATAGTGCCAGAAAGCATAAGAATAATCTAGTTTTATTATAATGAGCCTGGAGCAACAGAAAGAGATTGCTGTGTTGTAAATCAAAATAGTGCCAGGTGAGGATGCTGCAGAGTGCTCTGGCAAAGTCAGTAATTCATCAGTGGAAAGAGCGTCTTAACCTGTTTGAGCACGGGGAACTGAAGCCTTAGTCCTGATTTAAATGTGCAAAAGCGTTGACCTATATAAACATGATTTCCTTTAAATAATTTTCAAGTGTTTCATCGTATATTTTCTTAATTTACACTGCACTGGCTGTCCCCTGTACTGTACTAACAGCGTTTACAATGCGCAAGAAAAACAGTACAAATAAGGAATGGAAAAATCAGCTCCAAAAAAAAGCAACACAGCTGTAAAATCTACATAGCTGAAAGAGCGCACGTGGGCAAGGGGGTCAGAGGTGGAAAGGAGCAAACCAGGCACCTGCCCAATCCAAGGACACTTTCTCCAGAGCGACGAGGGAGGGGAGGAGAGAAGCAAGAGAGAGGCGGGAGGCTGGACCTCTGCTCCGCATTAGCGCTGCTCAGCGTGGTGCCCAGTCGATGCGGTGCAGGAGAGGAGTGGCTCCACCACCGCGCAACTCCCTATCAACTGCACAGCTGCATCCAGCCCCGGCGCCTGGCACTGCAGTAACGTGCAGAGCCAACGGATGGAGAGTCAGGATTGCTGAGGTGGAAAGAAACGAGCTGCCTGTAAATACTCACCCAGAGGAACCCAGGATGTTTTAAATACTCTAATTAAAGTATGTACTTGACCTCATACCACATGGAGCATGGAGTCTAAATAGAAGACTCGAGGACAAAAATGGCTAATGTGAGTGTAAAAGCCACAACACAGACTTTAGCCCAACGTCGGTCCACCTCACTTGTGGTACATGGTGCAGAGATTGAGAATGTGCTCACCATAACGGAGAGATGCAGCTCGCAAGGGGTCTGCTCCTGTGGTCCCTTTGCCGACGCCTCACCCCAGGGACTCCCCAAGGAGTCCCGAATGACTGGGCAAGAGCAGCGATGGGTGTCTCCGTTACATACTTTACAGGCAGAGTAAACCCAGACCTTTAACCTTGCTGATGTCACACATGCACTTATGAATACTGCTTAGCATTTGTGCAGCTAAGTGCATCTGTGGAGTTTTTGAAACTGGAGCTCAATAGCAAGAGCCTAGTGTTATAACGAGTAACAACTTGGTCATTACATTCATTTTTTTATCTTGACGATCCAAGCTGGCTTTCATTTCAGGGTCACTCAAGTGATGTTCCCTATTCTGTGCCTTGGAGGATGTTTGCAGATATACCCAAACTGCAACACAACACACAGCATAGCAAGACTGACAGTGTTTGCTCCAAAGGGTTTTAGCACCAGAGTAACCTATGGAAGTACCGTTCACAGATGCACTGCGTACCCAGAGCGGAGTAGGGAAACTGTTTGTGCCGTTAGTCTCTCGCAGTCATGAGCATTATGTTAGTACCTAGTGTTTAAAATCAGAACAGCGACGTTACATATGTCCAGATACAAAAGGAAGTTCTGCATGTCTCATTTTGCAAGCCTCCGGTTTCCAAGCACGTCTGCCATATGTGAAGGAGCCAGAAAAAAAAAAACAAAGGTCACAAACATAAAAAAAGTGGCATAAATATTGTAAATTGCTGTTTAGCAACCAATATACAATGCAGGGAGAGATGAGTACTGTATGTTTTGTATAAAGTGTATATTTATTTGTGAATTGGCAGCAGTTCCGTAGCAACTAGCCAGCTTCTAATTATAAGCTTAAAATATGAAAATTTGACTTTCCTCCTAAAAGATAAGCTATTTATATGTTAGATGTTCTTTTTTATTTCAGAACAATATCATTTTTGCCTAGAAGTTTGAAAGATGCTTAACACACTTTTAACTGAGTCCCATTCTCTCTTGTCTTCTCATTACTGATTTCTGAAAAGCAGCCTGCCTAATTTCTTTCTTTGTTATCACCAAAATATCTCATCTAGCAACTGTTCACTTGTTTGCTGCCATGAGTCCTGCTGAACGGGGTCTTTCCGTCGGGGTTTGGGTTGCTTTTTCTGTGAAGCTCCTTTCCCTTTTCTCCTGATTGCTTTGGGATTGACAGTGGGAATCCTTCATTCAAAAAGGCAGGGAAGAGACTGACTGGAGACTAAAGTATTTGTTTCATCAATTAGTCATTCTTAAGAAAACCAGAATGTTTTTTGAGCTCCCTGAGAAGTTCTCTGAAGTAATGGCACAAAAAAAGGGTGGAAGGAAACCAAAGGAAAAGTCCCACTGGAAGGAAGAAAGCCTTTCTTCCCTGGCCAAGCAAGGGTACAAGAGATAAGTTAATAAATCTGCTACAGTCATATACACCCNGGGGGGGGGGGGAGGAGGGAGAAAAAGAACAATACAGTTTGTACCCCAGGTTTGTAGTTTGAAATAACCAAGCTAAAGAAGTCTTGGTCCTGATCCCTTTATCACAAGAAGTATGAGTGTTGAAGCAGACAGTAGTTATGTAGTTTCTTTCTCACTTGTCCTTTCCCGGTACATGCAGCTGTAATTTAGACTGTGAAGATTTTTTCACATTCCCAAGCCAAATCTCACAACTTGGCTTAGCATTTCAGGCCTAGAGAAGGAAGCAAAACATGGAAGCTGGATAAAAGCCTTAGGCATTTCCAGGAAGATGCCTGGCTAAGCGGTGCTGAGCATTAAAAGCGTAAGGCACTGGTGGGGTGGAAGAGGTGTGTATCAAGGGCTCTCTGCAAAGTAGGAGCATGTGGGGGAACATGGGGCCTGGGGACATTATAGCAGAAAGGGGTGATACAGCAACAGGGGGACTTTTGGACAGGCCCTTGCAGGAAAATATGAGAAGGGACTGAAACAAAATGTGGAGCAGAGATAAATGCAGTTTTTTCATATTACACTTAATATTGATTTAATCATTTGCATTTTCTAGGTGAAGGGCTTTTTAACATCTGATTTTCAGTGTAGGGGAAAGGCCGTATTTTTTTGTACTGCCTGCTAACCCCACGGTTCTAACTGCATAGATTTTCCACTCATGCTTGGTTTAATCTTCACTTCTTTCCGGTTTGGGTTTGGGTTTTTTTTTTTTTTTTAAATGAAAATTCCTAGGGAAAACAAAAATGCAGAAGGAATCAGAACAGTGGCATCATGGTCACCCCCCAAAACAAGTATTATTCTCCTTGAACTTTGTGAACATTGAAGAAAACGCAAAATTAAGCCTCCAAACTTCCCAGGTCTGATGTCTGCATATTAATGGATATATAGTAGTATTGGATGAAAGCTAAAGTATGTTAAAACATCCTTTCAGTTTTATGTTTTTATTGTTTGTAATTTATATGTTTGAAATAACAATAAAAGCAATGTGTCCTGATAATAGTAAATATACCGGAAATGAACATGTACGTAAGTAGAGCTTGATCAATGCTCGTGAAGTGAAGATACAATTCTAACTCTCAGCACAGTTGTAATGTCAGCTGTTTCCCTCTATATTCATTTTGCTATGAAATTTATGCCACATTAAATTTTTTCCCTGATCATAGTAGTGCTTTGAATCAAAATGTAGAGATTTTTTTCATTTTTCAGAGAAATAATGTAAACTTCTTTGATGTTCTAAGCAGAGAGATTACTATCTTGCCAAAAACCAAACAGCCAGAAGCATTAGGGTACCTGTAAGGCTATCAAGGCTACAAGCATACTTGAAAATTTGATTGTATCTAGAGATGGTGTATTTTTTTTTCTTTACACAGAGGCCAGATAAACTACCACATCCACCAACTGAATCTTACTGTCTCTAATGTAGAAGCACATTTCAGTAATATGAAATTCTCTCCTGATTCAGAAAAATAACCTTGATACACACACACAAAAAATACCACCTTTGCATGGGCTTCCCGCAAAGGCAAAATTCTGAATTTTGGTGAGAATGTTTTTTCAGGGATATCACTGTAAACTTGAGTGCTCAAAGTCCACCCTAGCCCAGCATTTTATGTTGTGGCACTGTGAGGCTGTATATATATATGAGAGACCATGTTCTTGTGGGGTTGGATGACCTGTCCCAGTGGCTGTCACCGTGAAGTTACATGGAGCTTACAGTGGGATGGGAAAGCTCTTGCATGAGAGTTTTGTCTTCTCTGAGGTTTCTTCAGCTTCTGTTCCTTCATTTTCCTGGTCGCTGACACAGTTATTCTCACTGGAAGTGCAACTGGAAGTGCCTCACAGACTAGTCCACATCTGTGACGAGTGCAATCTAGAAAAGTCACTGAGGAGATGATTTGTTCCTCCCAGGGGAGCGAAGGTACAGCAGGGAGTGGTGGGACAGCACTACGTCACTGGTCAACAAGTTCTGGTCTCCCTCCAGCAGAAGAAAGAAATATTTTGACCAGTTCATAAATCACCTACGTCAGGAATCAGAGTTGACAGAGCAGGAAGAGAGTACAAAGAAAACTTCTAGGTGCTGATACATGATTTTTTTGGTCTATGTCTACCTACGGTTGTCTCAACCTTCAAAGGTTTCTCAGTCTTTCTTAGTCAAAAGGCACCTAAACCTGAGAGACAAGCATAAACATCTTATGCAAAATTACTTCACTGTTGCTTTTAGTTTGCAACTAAATATTTTTCATTTCGAAAAAAATATAACAATATTTTGAATGTTAATTACTTCTTCTGACTTGATCTCTTACTTTGGTGCTCCTGTGTGTATTGAGAAGATGCAGATGAGCTTATGATGTATCATGGTTGCCCACAGGTTGAGAAAACCTTCCCCAGGTTTTTGGGTTTTTTTAGAGTTACCAAGGCTTTCCAGCCTTCAGAAGAGTCTATGAACTTTTCTCTGCTCAGGTAAAAATCCTCATTTAGGTGGATGACGTATACACCTTACCTTGACAATACAGCTGTAACTTCTAAACCTCAGGATATTTTCAAAGATTCTACAAGTTCCCTCATTATCATTAACATTCAACAAAGGAGGTCAGTATGTTTATGCATATTTTACAAAGAGGGAAACAAATTATGAAACTTAAATCGGGAACTGTTTTCTAACTTTTGCTGTGCATTTTTAAGGAATAATATTTATTCTTTCATCATTTAAATTTTTTTTAAATGTCCTAAAAGTTCCACAGCACACTACTAACACTAGCTAGCAAAATCCTGGAGCAATGTAAAAGTGTTGCCTTTTAATAAAAACTAGGCATTTTAGCCCATAATATTTAACATGCTCATAGCATTTTTTAGGCGTTTTAGCTTCTGCTGCCTTTGATGCACAATCTCTTCAGTGAGAAGAACTGGGGTTTGTTACTGTTCCTGGTAGGAAAAGTCGAGCTGGAGGAAGTAAAAACATCCCGTTGTCATCTGAGCGACTCAATTCCTGATCAATAGTGCGATAAAGGCTTGGGTAGGAAGAGAAAATGCGGTTCCTAGAAAAGCTGTTCCCCCTGCCATATTCAGCAGAAAAAGCATTTTGACAGTGCTCATTTATCAAGAGCGGGCGACATACAGGAACTCGGCGGGGTCTTGTGTCTCAGGCGTTAGGGATACCAGCCCGAGAAGGGCCGAAGCATTGTGTATTAGTATGCATTGAGCCTCCTTCCAGGTGGCAAACAGCTGCACCTTTTTATAAAACTCCCAAAATAAATGTGAAGTGCTTGCTTTCAGCCGGTAAGTGTTATATTTAATTGAACCGTTCTGCGAATGTTATAGCTCAGGCACCCAGAAAGATGGTGAACATTTAATATATTTGTTTTGTATTTCCACCGGCCAACAGAATAATGAAATTCCTTAACTACTTCTCTTTAACTTGCCTGAAGAAAGCACGGTATGTTGCTAAATCGCTTTTCTCCGGCCCTGCCGAGAAACAACTTTAATCCTTGTTAGAAAATTGCAGAGTCTGGGCCTGACAAAGAGCTCATGCCTGGCGCATTGTGAGCGCTGGGAGCGGGCGAGGGGAGCCCTTTACAGCTGCGTGCCTCCGGCCGCCTCAGCTGGACTATTTAGGCCGGGAGGTTTGTCAATTCCTCCCGACAATGGAGCCAGTTTTTCAGTGCCTGTAGCCGCGCCGAGCCCCGTTGGGGATCAATGCTGGCCATTCAAGCTGCACCCTCTTTCATTGCTTTGGTTTGTTAATTTAAGACTAAAGGTCCGCTGAGGGGGTTTAGGGTGTTTAAGAAAGCTGATGAACTGTTTAAGAAATCTGATGAACTGAGAGCGTTTATAGCCCTGGTGTGGCAACTATTGGCACTGAGGGAGCTGTGTCCTTGTTGACCCTCTTGTTATTAAAAATGCACAAGTGCTGCGCTTCTCAATATTTCAACACTCTTTCATTGTCAATACCACCTTCTGAGCCCTTCAGCTTGTTGCTTGCTCTAAAGATCTTCTTAGATTGGGTTTGAAAACTTCACCTTAAACACTAGATTAGACTGATGTTCTGTTTTCCGTGCTCCTGTTGATTTGTTGAACCTTCCCAGGGCTGGAAAGCAAGTAGCAGCTTGATGGGGAGACGGGCTGCTAATATGATTTACCAGTCTACAGTCATGCACAATAAGTGTGAATAAATACAGGGGTCTCACAGAGTCAACCCTAGCCTTTCCTTTTCTCTTATTTTTTACTTTAAAAGAGGTATCTCAGGAAAATGAAGCGAGTAATGCATGCCCTTACAGGAGCTGGATGAGCTATGAATAAGAGGGGGGGGAAACAGGGAGGAAAACATATTTTTGTTAAAGTGGTTGGCTGCTGTTATGTGCTGATGTGGAGGAAAAAAAAATAATAAACACTTACTGCTTTATTCTTCCACAGACAACAGCAAAGAATATGGCACTAATACCCTGTCATTGACATCTGCAAGTGTCGCATTGTCCTTCAGTGCTATTGTTACTAGCAGAAGAGTGACTTTGTCTTCAAACCAGTTAGAAGGGGGGTTTTTAAAACATTAATAGTTTAAAACAGCATAATCTCAGGACCATTATCTAACCGCTGAAGCTTTTGAGTCTGCAATAGATTCCCGTAAGTCACAGCAGATGCATCCCTACCCTCTATAACGTGCTCACAGTTGTCAAAACGCGCGGCCTTGGATTCCACCTCTGAGAGGCATTTGCAGGGCTGTGCGTTTTAACAGCCTCCAAAAGGAGCAATAGGGAAATATTTGCTTTTCTTACAAAGTCCAGCAATTTTATGTTTATGCAGCTTCAGCCTATACTAAGTGCTCAAAACTAGTGGGTATAAAGCCAATAGTGAACAGGAATGCTATCCACAAGTACCTCTAGGAGGGCTCTAAAAATATACTGGATGCGATTTTTATTAAAAATGTTGTGTGTTCAAAATAATAATACATCTTTTTCTAATATGACAGCAGTCATATTTTCTCTGAATAAGGTATGTTGACAGAGGAGCAAGTACCGTAGTATCACTTCACAATCACCAAACGAAAAATTTCTACTTAAACGTCTTAAAACTTGTCAGGAAAATATATTACATTGTTTTCATCCACAAATTTAAGAAGCAAAATTAGTTCCCTCCAATTTCTTAGCTTTGCTTTCAGTGCATGTAATCGTATCACGGATATATACATGAAGAGTCTAATTTTTACTGCCGCCATCTTAATGAAGTTATCTGGCTGGGCTTCAAAACACATGTTTTGCCAGAAAATTGGGACTGGGTCAAATATCAGTGATCTGGCACCAGTCAGCGGTGTTGGTGTTGCGTGGGGAAACCGATCACAGAATTTTCGATCCCGTCTGTAGTTTGCTCATGGGAGCAAGTTTGAGCCCCTTCCACTTTCTACGTGATGCAAACCAAGTACCCTGTGGATGTGTTATTGCTTTTTTTTTTTTTTTTAATGGAAGAATATCAGCTTTGAGAAAACTCCGTTACGAAAATCATTCTGTCCACCACAATTATGTTAAAGATGAGCAACTGTAGAGTCCGAGTCATAATCTGATAATTGGGCTCAGCTTATTGCAAATAACAGTAGATATTCTGGGTGGGATGCTTGGTATATGATTTTTTATGTTCCTATGATCGGTAGAGTTCCCCCAGTGAATAAGCTCAATTGTATTTTATTTTCTAGACATTTGTACACATACAACACCTGTCACATAGTTTACAGCTGCTACTTAGTAACAACTCTGTCACCTTAAAAATATTTTACAGGTAAACTTCTAAAGGAAATCAAAAGCAGCATGCATGTTTGGGGTGAAATAGTGTAAATACTGAGTGTCATTCAGTGATAAAACCCAGTGTTTTATGGATACCAGATCGGTCCCACATTTTATTGAATAAATCAAACTACTTTTGTTAAATGTGCAGCTATCTGCATTTTGTGTGGTCTGTTTGTTCACTTCTGTAAAATAGTAAATTAACAGGAGAAACACTAAAAAAATTAAAATTAATTTATTTCCAATGATTTATAATTAAAATACATTTTAAGACATTACACAAAATAAATGGAAGCCATTATTATATGAAAATCTCTTTTCAAACTTATCTTAAAACTGCTAGTTACAATGAGATGAGACTGTTTCCTGTAAGGAAAGAAGTATTTACATATATTTACTGTATCTCTTTAAAGCTTTTTCCAGAAAGCTTGCATTCTGATGAAAGAATTCTATTTCTTGTCTTTTGTTACATCCGGTAGCCAGTAATTTGTCTTCATTTTTTCAATATATATTTTATTTTATTTGTTAATGCAGAAGTGCCCAATGAGGCATGTTAGATCCTTTCTTTGAATTACTTGACGATGTATACCTTGCCTACCATGCAGCTTTTTCAAATATGCATAACGTTTCCTCTCTTTGCGTATCTGTGTATTTTGTAAAGACACAGGGAATTACATTAGAAAAGAATTTAAGCTCCTTCCCTGTGGGGAAAGAGACAAGAAACAGAGCTACGACCCAAACTCTTTTAATCTCTCCCTGCTAAAATGAGAAAAAATCCCTTCCTTTTTACAGTTTGACTGAATGACATCTGGTTGGTATCTTACAGGAGGGGGAGGAAAACTGCTACAACTATGTTTAGTAAAACCTCTTTTAATCCAGTTAACGTGAAAGAACTATTATAGTAGCTATTTGCATCTGAGCATTTTTTTACGGTAACATAGACACCAACAGCAGAGACCTTATTCTTACCCCATCCGTTTGTGAAGCTTTGAGTGAAAACATACCCATGCCCAAGACACAAAAAGGAAATAAGGTAGGCTCTAATTATAATTAGTAATTAACATAAAACAATACCTTAACATCTTTATTTTGGGAGGGGTGGAGCAGTGTTTTGATCATTCTTAAATACAGTTTCCGTGGATTTTCTGAATCTTTTTTACTTAACAATGAAGTGATTTAAAAGGAAAAAAGCCAGACAGATTCCATATTCGATGTTTGATGCTGTTTTCCTGATTGGATTGGAAAATCTAGGGACTGCAAATCTCAAATCTCTCTCAAGATACCCTACCTGTGTTTTTTCCCTTGCCGTTTTAGCTGTCAATTCTCTCATGTAATTGTGTATTTAATATCCATTCTTACTGACAGATAGCAAAGTGCATAACGCTGTTTTGCCTGAAAATGTTGTAACTGAAAGATAAAATGGCAGTTGCTAATTCATGTAAAGAACAGTCTAGGTCAAGTTATTTGATTTCCTACTGACCCGTGCAATTCTCTTAACAGGAAATTATATCGTTGTTGACTTCAAGTGCTGATCTGTGATTATTTCAAAGTGTTTCATTACCTCTCATTACCAAATCTGTTAAATGAATACTGCAGGGTTGTTTGGTGGGGGTTTTTTGTGCTTCTTTTCAGCAATGGTATAGCAGCTCCATGAAAGTCATATGCATGTGGCTGGCTGATAGATTAGACCTTCAGCTTCACATCTACCAGCTGAAGACTCTCATCAAGATAGTGAAGGTAAATAAAATGTGTTTGAGTTAGACTGCATAGTAAGGGGAGAAATGTGATGAAGTATTAACATGGATAAATCCCTAAAAGTTAAAAAATGTTGAATAAAGTTCAGAACTTACATAGATTTAGGTTGGGGTTTCTTTTTTCCACAGTAGTTGCAAATGCGGGAAGAAAAACTATTTATTAAAACCTCTAATGTTAATTACATGTGCACTAATAATTGTCCATTCTGGACTCAGTGACTATTATAATCGTTCTGAGGAATTTTAACAGATTATTGCTGTCTGTACAGCAATATTGTACAGGAATCCTAATAAATAGGTGTTTGTCGTATTACTGATTTTTTTTTTTTTGCTTTCCCTTAATAATCACAATAGCATTCTTTCTCAATTTTTCCCCACTCTCTTAAAAAGTAACTATTTTCTCTTTCTTATGCATATGTGATTCCTAGGTTCAGTTGGAAAACAATATGCAATATATTAGATAACATTATCTAATCTTTCATACTCTGGGATAAGTATCAATAGAAAACCAGTCCCTCCAGTCCAGTCCTCAGTAATTTATACTGGCCAATGTCAAATGCTTCCGAGCAAAGTGTAAAATACCTTGCAAAAGGCAATTACGGGTTAACCTCCCATAAAAGAAAATTTCCTCCTAGCTCCCTTTCAGATCTCAGTTAATACCCTTAGGCAAGAGACAGAAAGCCAGTTCATATTTTATTCCTTTTAACTCTGTCTTGTTTAACTCTGAAAATTCTCGTTACCTGTATAAATGTGGAATAAGAAGCACCTGTTGTCAATGGTGGCTTGGATTTCTTCAAAATATTTTCTCATGAAGTTCACGCAAGACTGTATAGTCAGAAGCATTTTAACTCACGGACGCTGGAATCGCAACTGCAACTTTCGGGATTCACTAGTTAAAAGGGAACAAAAAAAAGAGAGAGAAAGAGAGAGAGAGATGCAAGAAAACAGTCATAATAGTGATTGGCATTATGGATCCCTGAATCACCCAAGCTTAGCTTGACCTTAACTGATTTCTGTGGGAACAGAATTTGGCTCTTCATTTTATGACGTGCCAAAAGGTAGAAGCAGTTTGCTATTTGTGGTTGAAAGGAATGGCTCTTGTGAAAAGTTTAAAGCTCTTTTCAAGTGAAGAGCTTTTCTTTCTGGGGGGGAAAAAAAAAGGTGTTATAGGCTCTAAAAATTGTGCCCAGTGAGATCTGAGAACGGGCAGACTAAATTATACCGGTTAAATATCACCCAGGAGATTAAAGGAGGAGGCTGTTATGAAACTGAAGTTCAGGTGACTGAGCAGTGCTGTCACCCAGCCTTCTTTCTGCAGCCTGGCACACAGGTTAGTGCCTTCAAAAGAAGGAGGCTCCCAGTGTGCTGACGGGAACACACTGGTTACGGTGGTAGCCTTTCTGTGCCTGTACACCCGCTTTGCTCGGCACATAAATCCCAAGTGTGTTATTCTGTGGCACCTTCGCCGGATACAGAAGACTGAAGAAAATAATGTCAGTCATAGAGGTACCAGTCAATGTAGTGGAAGACAGAAAGGCTTGTCCACCTGTGTTTTGGTGGGTGAAGGTGACACGACTGGAAAACCAGGAACTCATCCAACAGGAGTCTGCTGGGAAATGCGGAACAATGGTTCAAGCAGAGTATCATAAGAAGCTTTCAGTGCTGCAGCCCAGCCGGGGAGAGGCACACAGGGAAGCACAGTTCCTCCAAACTCTAGAGTGGATGGAGGGACTCCTGTTTGTTTTTGGAAAAGCCAGGAGGCTGCGTTGCCCCTGTCATCTCTTGGAAATATTCCAAAAAAGTAGGAGGAGGTAATTTTTAAGGGACATGGGAGGAGTAGGGAATAGATGATTCTTTCATGTTCGGATGCAGCAAAGGTAGTGGCTTTATTAAGAACGACCAGAAGAAGGGAACGTTGCTTGTTCCCATTAGAGCTAAGACTGAGGGACGATGGCGTAAAGATGTTGTTAGATGTCTGAGGCACGTGCAGAGGGACGTGACTAAAGAAGGGTCAAGAACCAAGAGGAAAGTTAGGGAGAAACGAAAAATTAAGCTTGGAAGTGAACATTATTTTCCTGCAAAAGTATGTCAAGAGAAGAGCAGCGGCTGAACCCCAGAGTGCTGGTCTGAGAATGGGAGGAATACAATGTAAGACTGAAAGAAATTGCTGTAGGACCTGTTAACAGCATAAAAGGAAATTGAATGCAGTGTTATAAAAAGGGAATGCAATGGTGACACTTGAAAAAGACCAGGCAGGGTACTCACAGGAGTGTGTGAGCAAAACATAAGCTGCATCCATTGACTCTGAAGCTGACCTATGAAAGTCAAATAAATCTCGGTTGCAGTGATTCAGAAAAGGTTTAAATAATCATCATGGATAGTGGCAGAAAAAATTCTCCCAGCTGAATGTTACCTACCCATTTTGAGAGGTGTCTTTTGCAGTTCTCTGATGTATTGCGTGAAACAAGATCAGCTCTTTTTTCTTTTTCTAAGGGTTGTGCATGGTCTCTTCTGGCAAAGGAATGGGCCTGATGGCCCTTAATTATTTTCATTTTCTTTTTTCTATAGTCTCTTCCATAGACATTGGGGACTCGTAGTAATAGTGTACACAAAATGAGAAACTAGCTAGATCAACTTGACCTTCTTAAGCTTTTTAGGCTAACTCCAGGAAAGATTATTTCAAATGTGTTACAATTTAAAAGTAGAGAAGGTAGAGTAGATGATTTTCCGTATGCTCACTCCAACATAGCATCTATGAATAAAACAGTTCCACTCAGAATTCTGACTTGACAGAAAGTCAAAGAAAAAAGTCATACCTGCTGGTTCATAGGAAGGCTGGCTACCAGGGAGAGAAAACTTCTCAAGTGACAAAAAAAGGAAGATGTAGATGTGAGTCAAAATGTAGATGACTTAGAATGTAAATTAACTGACTGAAGTAGTCACCTAAGAAACATTTATGTTATAGAATATAGATATTAATCTAAAATGTGTTTTATTTTTCCACATTTGGCATATAAATGTACAGATAATTGCAAATAAAATGATATTATGGGGAAAGAGTCAGACATTTAAATTTTCTGTGAAATGACGGAACTACACCTAGCCAAATTCACATTTCAGTGTGCAGTTAGAAAAGTTCTTTGTTGGTTTCTTATTGAATAAATGAGGCAAACGGAAGTTAGTGAGAAATCAGCATACAGTTATAGAAATGTAGTACAGAACACAATCTCTTAAAGGGGCGACCATCAAAGTGTGGCGTGTAAACACTCTAGAGCTCACAGAAATCTCAGGCAGCCCAGAAACCAAGACCACAAAATCTTTAGGAAACTCCAGACGGTAGGTCCCTAACTGCAGGAGGAACAAAGCTGGCGTGCTAGAAATGGCCAGTGTATAGCGGCAGCACGCAGCGGCAAACTGCTCATACTTGCTGGAGTCCGATTCAGGATGTTTTATTTTTGCTGCAGAAAACCTACCGAGACTTCAGGTTGCAAGGCGTGCTGGAGGGAACGCTCAACAGCAAAACCTACGACACCGTTCACAGCCGTCTGACTGTCGAGGAGGCCACAGTCTCGGTCACGGACGCGGGAGGACTTCAGGGCATTACTATGAAAGACAGTGATGAGGAGGAAGGATGATACTACTTCACCAAGCGTTTGGAGTTTGGGCGTGATGGTCTGAGGGTGGGGGTTATCTTTGGCTTGAGGTTTTCTTGGTAACTTGTCCTTGTAGTTGCATTTAGAGTTTTGCCTTATGACATAGGTGCAGAAATGTAATNAAAAAAAAAAAAAGAGTAAGATTACCAGAGGAAAAGTGCCAAGGACTTTTTGAGAACAATGGTTGTAGCATATTTTAATGTATAGCTTTGCTTAGGGCTGCGAGAACACTGGCATGGAGTTTAAGTTCCACTTGTGATTACATTTCTTTCCCCTTTGTTCGTTACCATTTGTTCTTGTATCTCCATCAGATATTGATGTCCTGTGCAGAAAACAAAATGTGTGCCTCACTTAAAACCCAACTATACAGGAAATCATTCTTGGAATAAGTCAGTGCCCTAGGTAAAAAAATAGTGTATTTTCAGGTTTACACCTTGTTTACCTTTTTTTGTGCTTAATTTTACATGATTATGTAATGTGCATTAAAAATCTTAGCCTTGGTTCTTTGTATTTTGAGGTTGGTACGTAAGTAGTAGGACTTCAAGGACAGTCAAACACATACAAACTACTTAGGCGTGCTGTTGTGTCTATTCATTTTGCAAGTTTAAAGATATCTCATCCTGTTGGATGTCAGTAAGCTTGCCATCAATGTTTCGATTTCTGTGAAAAATTTCAGGCAATAAGAACACATTTTGTCGTGACCACTTCTGTATCTACCCGAGTTTGTATAGAATTCTACGATTAAAAGATGTTTTCAATATTTCAAACCATTTGGGCTGTTACATGATTCCTCATGAGAACACTGTTTTTGAAAGATTATTGTATTTAGTTTATATAGTGATCTGTAGCAAATATATTTATTTTGTAGAGCAGATATATTTAGCAAACAAACATCCAAGGACACCATGCCTCGATAAAGAAAAAAAGCAAACAAAAGTTCCTCACTGGCAGACGAACAGACAATGCCTGCTGCCTGTTTTCCTATGCCCTCAATATAAGCTAGAAAGAATTCAAATTTTCATCAGTCAAAACTCAGACGAGTTAGGAAAAATACAGCTTTTTTTTGCTTTTTTTTTTTTTTTTTTTGGTGGGAGCATGACTAATTCTTGGGTTTGTGTAGATAAAATCAGGACGAACACAGAAGATACCCAAAGGAGTGCGGGAGGTTGCTGAGGTCCTCGCTGAGCCATAGCGTTACGTTTGAAGGGCTTCGCTGACAGACTGTTGAGGGTTTGCGAGGCCGGTGCGACGTTTCCCTGCAAGGACAGACCGTGGGACTTCAGGGGTCTGCCGCAAGCACGCGGAGCGGCAGGAATTGCGAGCGACAGCTCGAAGGAGAGTTTTGTCAGCACACTTGGAAGCTTGGCCAAACAGGGAAGGGCAAGTTACGCTCCTTCCTGCCTTGTCCAGGGAAAAACCCAAAGTGCCAATTACTTCCTGCGGCAAACCAGCCTCCTCATCTGCCTGGGAGCTGAGGTGAACTCAGTAAAAATGGAGAATTGGGAGCTGGTGGGCATGGCCGTTGTTCTCAGCTCTTCCTGCCGCAACTGAGCGCTCGCCTGGAGGTGCCCGGGGAGCCTGGGAGAGCCGGGGCGCGGGTCCCACCCAGCCCCAGGGTGCATGTGGCTGCAGGGCAATGTGTGGGTTTGGTGAGCAGCCCCCAGTTTCGTGTGGCTGCAGGGCAATGTGTGTTTTTGGGGAGCAGCCCCCAGGGTGCACGTGGCTGCAGGGCAATGTGTGTTTTTGGGGAGCAGCCCCTGGTTTCATGCGGCTGCAGGGCAATGTGTGGTTTTGGGGAGCAGCCCCCGGTTTTGTGCAGCTGCAGGGCAATGTGTGGTTCTGGGAGCAGCCCCCAGGGTGCGCATGGCTGCAGGGCAATGTGTGTTTTGGGGAGCAGCCCCTGGGGTGCGCACAGCTGCAGGTCAACATGCGTTTTCAGGGAGCAGCCCGCGGGGTGCATGTGGCTGCAGGGCAATGTGTTTTTGGGGAGCAGCCCGCGGGGTGTATGTGGCTGCAGGGCAATATGTGTTTTTGGGAGCAGCCCCCGGTTTTGTGCGGCTTCAGAGCAATGTGTGTTTCAGGGAGCAACCCATGGGGTGTGTGTGGCTGCAGTGCAATGTTTTTGGGGTGCAGCCCCTGGTTTCATGTGGCTGCAGGGCACTGTGCATTTTCAGGGAGCAGCCCCCGGGGAGCGTGTGGCCGCAGGGCACTGTGTGTTTCGGGGCGCAGCAGGGCGGGAGGGGGCGGCTGTGGTGCAGGGTGGCCAGGGGGGCGGGCAGCACGCTCCCCTCCGTCGCTTCGCATCCCTGCTCCCAGCTCTGCCGCGCTGGAGGGAGCATGGGGAGCCTCAGTAGTATTTTCCACCATTCCCAGGCTCCCAGGCGGGTTTGCTGGTTTGGGTTTTGATAGCAATAAAATAATTGCATATCCCTTTTCCATCTCTCACCCTCGTTGTGCCGGTGCGTGGAAGTTGACAGCGTTTGAAGGGCCGGGTGGGGCTCTGGCTGAAGCCCAGGCTCCGTCAGGAGTAGCCTCAGCCCCGTCCGGCTGTGGCAAGAAGCCAGGCTGCCCAGCGTAACACCCAGCTGCCCCAAAAAATAAGGCAGAGAGAGATCAGTGCCAGTCAGGCCCAGAGGGAGCTTGTCTCTGCAAAGACCCCCCTGCTTGCCCTGAGATCCGGGGCCATGCCTGTGGAGCAGCCACAGGCGAAGGCAGGTGTCACCGCGGTGGCCCTGCAGTGCCTGCCAAAGCCACCCAGTGTAGGGGAGTGCCAGCTCCAGGCGGGGCTCTCCCGAGAAGAAGGGATTAGGAAATTCTCAAGGTTCTGAGATGACAGGAGGGTAGGAAGCGGTATCAAAACTGGACGCTGTCCCTAGAAGGTCACTAACAGTGTGGGGGGCCTGGAGTGGGAACTGGGAACACTGGGGCAGAAGTGGCTGCCACCAGCACGGCCCAGGAGGTGGTGGGTCCAACCCTCCTTCAGCGGAGACTGACCTGGCAGTAGCCCACCTGCCCAGCCCAGCTAGCCGAAAGCCCTGTGGGAAACACACTGTTTTCAGTTGTCTCTCCTGTGGGCTTGTCCTCTGTCCCAAGTTGTCTCCACACCAAGAAGGATTTCCTGGTAAGGCTAACGACTCTCCCCATTGATTTGGACAATTACAGAGTAGGTGGTAGTAATTTCACCTGTCAGGACCTTAAGAGGACTCAGGCCATCATGGTCCTGACTGGCGTCACCTGGGACCCCCACCCACAGCCTCTGTCCCAGGATTTGGTCTCGGCTCAGTCCAGGGCTGCCGGTCTCTGCCCTGCCGACAGAGTGGGAGAGCTGGTTTCCAGCTCATGGGCCCTGTTGATCCAGGCCCCGACCCATGGAGTGACTGCGGGCCCACCTGATGGTCACAAACACGCAGGTGATCCAGGCTGTGGGTTGCCACCAGCTCTCCCCCTGCCCCAGCCTGCCCGGCTCCCCCTGGGTGGTGGGACCAGCCTTGGCTGGCCTGGGGAGTCCCCCAAGCTCCCTGTCCCCTGTCCCTGAGGGAGCAGTCAACCCTTTCTATGCCCTGACATCATCTTTAAAAAAGATCCAAAACAAACTATGATTTTTTGTGGCTTGAGGTGGGTCTGAATTACTGAAATTTCATGAAGGGTGATACACGTACACCCCATACATTGAGCGCTTTGCTATACGATTTCATCCGCATGCGGTACCTGCAAGACGTGGCTGTCGGTAAGATCGAGATGAGTAAGGAAATAGTAAAAAAAAAAAAAAAGAGAAGGTGATGTAACCATGAAGAAGTTACAAGATGTTTGTGATTTCCAAGACGTTAACTCAGACACGAAGTACCTGATAAGTTATTATTAGAAAGGCAGCACAGCAGACATCGCAGGGAGGCAGGTACAGAAATGACAGCGCTCCAAAGGTCATTCCATTTCTTATTAATTCACGTATTTTCTTGGTAACTAGATCTGTGAGTCCGTGAGCCGGTGCCGAGCGTGAGAAGGCCAGTGAGTATCTGTGTGACAGCTTCCGCCGGGCCCCGCCGCGGCACGACCCCGCTGACACGGAAGCCCCGTCCCGCCCGGGCCTTGTAATGTGCCCGTGTAACACCCCGGCACGTTCCTGGGGGCGTGCGGGCTGCACGGGGGGGCGACCAGCACCCCAGGCTCTACGGCCTCGTCGCCAGCGGCTCCCCCGCCGCTCCGGGGGGACACAGCCCAAGGGACACAGCCCAGGGGACACAGCCCGGGGGGCGCAGTGACGCAGTCCGGGGGGCAGAGCCCGGGGGGACAGAGCCCGGGGGATGCAGTGACACAGTCCAGGGGACAGAGCCCGGGGGACACAGCCCGAGGGGACGCAGCCCGGGGGACGCAGCTCAGGGGACACATCCCAGGCGTGCAGGGGGCAGAGCCCGGGGGACGCAGCCCGGAGGAGGCAGCTCAGGGGACACAGCTCAGGGGACACAGCCCGGGGGGCAGAGCCCGGGGGACGCAGCCCGGAGGAGGCAGCTCAGGGGACACAGCTCAGGGGACACAGCCCGGAGGAGACAGCCCAGGGGACACACCCCAAGGGACACAGCTCAGGGGACACAGCCCGGGGGGCAGAGCCCGGGGGACGCAGCCCCGCCGCCGCCCCCGCCGCTTCTCCGGAGCGGGCGCGGAGTGCGGGCAGCCCTTAGCGAGGAGCTCTCGTCTAATCCCCCCCCACCTGCCCCCCTGCATCCTTCTGGCATAAAAGGGGCTGTTGACGCCGAACCAGGAAAAGGCACGATTCCGCCGTCGGGGCGGGGGGGTGCCCCGAGGCAAAGGCTCGCTCCCCTCGGGCTATCGCCTCCCCGCTCCCCCGGCCACGGCGGCGGTGGACAAGGCCAGGCGGGGGCCGGGGAAACCGCCGCCGGGTTGGGGGCACCCGTTCCCCGCCGGTGAGACTCCTGCTTGCAGAGCCCCCCCTCACCACCCCCCCGCGCTTTACATCCGATCCCGGGCAGAGAGCGGGCAGCCCCTCCCCACACACACACCCACACACCCACACCCCCCCCCCGCAGGAGCCGGCGCTGCTTCGGGGGGGAGCGCTATAGCGAGGGGGCGAGCGGCCCCCGGAGGACCGGGTGCTCATCAGGGGCGCCCAGAGAACACGGTGCCCGGGGACACGGCACCCACTCAACACTTCCCGGGGCCCTGGGGGGGGACTCGGCTGTTTGCAGGCTGGTGGGGGGCCAGAGCTCCCCCCGGGACACGCCAAACCCTCGGCGCGGAGGGACGGGGTGCCGGGGAGGGGGTGGCAGCCCGCGGG
>VZSF01003242.1:539758-562641 GCA_013398295.1 Chionis minor | reverse complement strand
TATGCAGGTTACTCTCTCTATATATAAATAACTTTTATATATATATATAAATATAAACATAAAATGAGTGCTTCCGATTTAAAAGGCTCTCCCTCTTCCTACCGCCTTTCCCTTCTCTTCCCCAGCCCCAGGTTTTGATTCACCCTGTTGCTCCCAGGCACTCGTTGGAATTGGCCTGGATGGTTCCCGCATACCCACGCGTTGCTCTCGCCGTCTGCTTGTCGCAAGTTCCCCGCTCACTTGTTTACTGTGTTTTCCAAAAGCTCACCGCCACCTGACCTTGCTCTTTAAAGCAGTGAGCAGGCCAGGAGCAGTCACAGGACCGGCTCCTTCCCTCCCTCAGACACACACACACGCACCCCCCCCCCCCCCCNCAGCCCTATTCTTATGGCAAATATTCACAGTTCTTGGTGTCGATTTTTAGAGTGCAGACCCTTTTCCTAATTTATGCCTTTAGTTGATTCTCATTTCTTTTCACAACGTACTTTGTATGATTATCATGTTTGACGTGTCTTACTCCCTCTCTCTGATCTTATCCCCCTCCCCCCCCCCCCCCCCCCCCCCCCCCACGCACGAAGAGAGCTCGGGCTGGAAAGTGGCAAGGAAACAAACAGCTTCCCCTCCAGCCGCTTCTTCTGCAGCACCTCGTTTGACAAATAGCCTAGCGCTTGCCCTTGAATTGGGTTTCACATCCCTATTTAGCACTTGGACAATGATTTTAGATGATGTCACTTAAAGCCAAACAAGAAAATTGATCTCGGATTTGCTTGGCCTCTGAAGCCCGGTTAAGCAGATTGCAAATAATAATAATAATAAAGGAGAGAGAGAGAGAGAGAGGGAGGGAGGCAGAGGGGAGAGAGGCAAGAAGGAGGGAGAGACGCCTCCTTCCCTGGGCGGGGGAGGCGCAGGCGCCAATGAAAAGTAGCCGCTTACTGGGGAGGGGGGAAAACTTTTCCTGTTGACTGTCGGAAGCGAATTGAGCAATTATCTAGTTTACCTTCTCCTCTTGGAAGTTAACGATTGGCGAGATCTTGGCTGCGTTATTGACACAACACTTTCTATTGATAGAAATAAGTAGCGATTGTCCCGAGTCATTGGTGCGCCAAAGTAAACTGTGATGGGCTGGCATGAGTCCACTGGACTGAGAAGGCTGGTTCCGCCGGCGGAGGCTGTGGTGATGGTGGCGGCGGCGATGCTGGTCTCCCTCTTTACAGATCAGTGACAAGAAAAGGGGCAGAGAGAGTGAAAGAGAGAGAGAGGGGAGAGGAGGAAAAAAAAAAAAAAAAAAAAAAAAAAAAAAAAAAAAAAAAAAAAAAAAAAAAAAAAGAGGCGTCTACCAAAGCGGCTCAAACCGGGCGAACAAATGCAATCCAGCCATGGACAATAGTGGCCACCACACGGCGACCAAAATCCTAGCGACTCCTCCGGCCAGAGAAAGCCTGTCTGCCAGGAGCAACATGATCAGCACGCCCAAGCCCCTCGCCTTCTCCATTGAGCGCATCATGGCGCGGACGCCAGAGCCCCGCTCCATCCCCGTCCCGCAGCTCCTCCACGGCTCCGTGGCCAAAGGCGACCCCAAGCACCCGCTGCACCTCAACTCCTCCATCCCCTGCATGATCCCCTTTGTCCCGGTGGCGTACGACCCCCTGCCCAAAGCGGCGGTGGCCGGAGCGGAACCCAGGAAGGCTCATTTAGACTCCTCTTCCTCGCCCTCCTTTAGCTGCGGCGATCTCTTGAACTGTGCCCTGAGCTTGAAAGGAGATTTCCCCCGCGATGCCCTGCCCTTGCAGCAGTACAAACTGGTAAGACCCCGAGTGGTCAATCACTCCTCCTTCCACGCCATGGGAGCCCTGTGCTATTTCAACCGAGGCGACAGCCCTTGTCACCCGTCCTCCAGTGTCAACATCCACCCGGTGGCTTCTTATTTCCTCAGCTCTCCCCTGCACCCGCAGCCCAAGGCTTATCTGGCGGAGCGGAACAAGCTGGTGCTGCCGGCCGTGGACAAGTACCCGGCGGGGGTGGCCTTCAAGGACTTGTCGCAGGCTCAGCTGCAGCACTACATGAAAGAAAGCGCTCAGATCCTCTCGGAAAAAATCGCCTACAAGACCTCGGAGTTCAGCCGCGGCTCCCCGAGCAGCAAGCCCAAAGTTTTCACGTGTGAAGTGTGTGGAAAGGCAAGTAGAGCCGCAGCCCGCCTCCCTTCCCCCGGCTCCCCCAGCCTCCCTCCTACCCCCGCCNCCCCCAGCCTCCCTCCTCCCCCCGCCGCCGGTCCGCCCGCCGGGCTGCCGCTCTCTCGCTCCCTCGAATTTTAAACGACGGCGGCCCCTCGGCGCTCTCGCCTTCTAATCGCAATTTTTTATTTTGTTTTTATTTTTATTTTGTGTGTGTGTGTGTGTCTGATTTCACTCTCAAGGTGTTTAACGCACATTATAACTTAACTCGCCATATGCCGGTGCACACGGGAGCCAGACCCTTTGTTTGCAAAGTTTGCGGGAAGGGCTTCCGACAGGCGAGCACGCTTTGCCGGCACAAGATAATCCACACGCAGGTGAGCCTCCATCCCTCCTTCCTTCCTTCCCTCCCTCCCTCCCTCCCTCCCTCCCTCTCTCCCCGAGACCCCTCCGCTCACGCTTTTTGGGGAGCGTTGTGCGGCCGCCCCGAGGCAGCGGCACGGTGCGGGGGGCGGCCGAGCCGGAGCCGCGGCCGCGGCGCGACGAGGGGGGGGTTCGGTGCCGCGGGGTTCCCCGCTCCCAGCGATGCGGGAGCCGTCAGCTTACACACAAACCCCGCAAAAGCGGCGCCCGAAGGCGGCGCACCCCCCCGCCAGCCGTGACTCGGCGTTTGTTTCCCACCAGGAAAAGCCGCACAAGTGCAACCAGTGCGGCAAAGCCTTCAACCGCAGCTCGACCCTCAACACGCACACGCGAATACACGCCGGCTACAAACCTTTTGTCTGTGAATTCTGTGGCAAAGGATTTCACCAGAAAGGTACCGAGTCCCCCGCGCCCTCTCCCTCCCTTGCCCGCCTTCCCCACCCGCGAGGTCAAGCGTCGGGACAATTTGCGATGGGGAAGGCGGCGGGGACACCAGTTGATTTTGGTTTTAATTTCTGTTGTTAGAGATGATTATTAATTTCAAGTGTCGCCGGCCCCGACATATTTCTTGCGGCGCGGCCCACGCGTGGGAATGGGGAATTTTTTTTGGGAGGGAGCGCGGGGGCAGCCCTTCCCGCGGGCAGCGCCCGTTTTGCGCGCACCGCAGCGCGCAGCGTCCAGCGCAGCTCGGCAAACGAGTTCGCCGCTTTTTTCCCCTCCGAGCGCGAGAGTTCGGTTAGTTTTTGTCCCCGTGCTGCTGGGGAGGTTAAAGCCAGGGCTCCCATTCCCGCGGCTGCCGTGATTCTGGTTTATTCGATAATTCCCTTCTCGCCTGCCAAGGGAAGGATGGGGAGACGGCGGGTGTTCACTGGGAGCTCGGCGCTCGTTTTCGGCTAAAGCCGGGCTCTGGGGAAGGGACGGGTTTGGGGATTATTATTTTTTTTTTTTCCCCTGCTCTTTGCAGCGTCTAGTTCTCAGCCCCGGGTCCCTTCTTGTCTCGTTTCCCAGGCAATTACAAAAACCACAAGCTGACTCACAGCGGGGAGAAGCAGTTCAAGTGCAATATCTGCAACAAGGCTTTCCACCAGGTGTACAACCTGACCTTCCACATGCACACCCACAACGACAAGAAGCCCTTCACCTGCCCCACCTGCGGCAAAGGCTTCTGCCGGAACTTTGACCTCAAGAAACACGTCCGCAAGCTGCACGACAGCGCCCTGGGACTGCCCCGGCCCCCCGCCGAGCTGGGGGGGCCCGACCAGCCGCCCCCCCAGCCCGGGCCGCTGCTGCAGGGGCCGCCGCCGCTCCAGCCGTGAGGGGCNCCACCCCTGAATATCGTATCTATATGGACAGAGCTGGTTTCGCTATGTATGGATTTGAATCTGGGTTTGATTCTTGCACGTGGAAAAAAAAAAAAAGAAAGAAAAAAAAAAAAAAAGAAATTCGTTGACCTGGGGGAAAAAAATCCGCGAACACGAGCGGCGGCGGCGGCGGGGCCGGGCGGGGAGCGCGGCGCTGGCGCTGTCTAACGGCAAACCTCTCCCGCTTCCTTGCCAAAACACTGAAACAACCGCTAAAGACTTTAATTAAGAGGGGTAATTAGTTCGGATTGATCAAAGCCGGGTTGTTATGTTATTAGCTGCTCAGCAGACTCTGCCAAGCCGAGCTTTGAAAGCGGAGCTGGCTCGTCGGTGGGCGCCTGAGGAGCGGCGGGAGGGGGCGGTGGCGGCTGAGTTTGTCACCCCCCCACCTCCCCACCCCGGGGGTAACCGAAACAGGCACGAAAAACGGGTGTCGCCCCCACCCCCCTCCCCGGGAAGAGCAGGCGTACCCGCTCAGCCCCGGGCCCGGGGGTCCTTTCCGGGCAGGGGGGGCCGCGCCGGGATGCGGTGGTGGGGCGGAGCCGGGCGGTGCTTCTCTCCGGGCCAAGGGCCCGAGGTCGGCGGCGCCGGGGGGGAGCGCGGGGAGCGCCGCGGGCGCTGGGGGCTCGTCCCGCTCCCGGGGGACACGGCGGTCCCCTTTGCGGGTGGGTGATTCGCCCCTCGCAAGGGGGTGACTTGGTCGCGCGGGGCACCCCTGCTCCTGCCCCGGGTTTTTAGGGCACCTGGGCCCTCCCCGTGTTCTGGCTGCCGGGGAAGAGCGGCGCTGGGTACGAGGCGTTACGTCCAGGAGAGGGAGATCCCTTCGCAGGCGGCGCTCCCGGCCCCCTCCCCGGGCTGACCCCCTCAAGGGTGTTTGCCCCCGGCGGCCTTGACGCTTTTTCGCTTGCGGTTGTGTCGCCGTGCGCCTCTGAAGGCGGCGGGGAGGGGAGGGGAGCGGAGCGGAGCCCTTCTCCTTCCCCGCATCTCGGGGGGCTGAGGGAACCCCCCGAACGCGCCACTGGGCTTGTGAAAAGCAAAGCGGCAGGTGGGACCCGCAGCTCAGCCGGGCCCCGGCCCCCCCGCCGCACCCGGCAGGGCTCGGCCCCTCACGGAGCCGGGGGGACCCCAGGGGACCCGCCGGTTCCCCCCCCCCTCCCCCCGGCTCCCGCGGAAAAGCAGCGCGGAGCCCGGCGGCGGCGCGGGGAGCCCCCCCACGAAACGGGTCTCCGCTTGGGGGACCTCAGGGAACCCGGAGGGACCGCTCCCGGCTTTTCCAGGCGGATTTGCGACGGCGGGGACAGGCGTGGGCGGCGGAGGGAGCCGAGGCGCGGGGTGGGCAGCTGAAGCGACCCGGGGCAGGCGGGGAGGTGGGCTGGAAAGGGACAGGGGGGAGAGGGTCCTGCAGGGGCGGGGGGACAGCCTGGCTTTCCCCTGAGGACGGACCGGTCCTCCTGGTCGCTTCCCCTCCAGCTCTGTCCGGCTCCCGAGGCCGGGCAAGGGTCATTCAGCCTTCAACAGGGACAAATTCCTCCCAAAAGACGCCTGCGGTGCGTGACTGGTTCCTCTTCTTTCCTTGCTCGCCAAAGGTAAACTTTTGCCACGTGTAAAGAAAGGTAAAATGTCCCACAAATCCCACCGAAATTATGTCGGTGTACCATTTCTGTGAGCCTTTGCTTGAGCGAAATAAATCGACAGCACAAATCCAACTTACTTGTCTTACAGCTCAGCAAGCGTGATAGCACAAGGCACTGCCACTAGCTTGGCAAGGCGCTAAGTGTCTTCATTTTATAACTCTTTTATACAGTTCAAAGCTATTCAAGCACCGCAGGTACACTGGAACAGTCACACGAGTGTTTCGCATCGTGACGAAAGGATGGGAATGTAAATATATGATGAAATGAAAGAGGAATCTAATCTGGCCACCTTGTGATGAGCGGGTAGCAGCAGTCTCAAATCAAATGTCTACGTGAGGCCCGGGAATGCCACGGAAAACTGCGTGCCAGATGCCTGGCAATTCTTCGCTCTGCCTTGTTTCTCCACACTGTTCTCTAAGTGCTGGGAGAAATGAGGGCTCAGGCTTCCCCAGGCAGCGGCAGTTAATTTATTCCTTTTGTATGATTACAGAGGGAGAGAGAATTTCTGACGTTGCTTGACCGTTTGCAGGTTTATAAACAGTAATCAGTATTTTGCCTTCTGTCCTGTAAAAGATTTGCCGCCGCTGCATAATCTGGGTTCTTCTGTGACTTCCTGATGAAAAAAAAAAAATAAAAATGCTATTTTGCTAAGGAATTCATGTGCGTGAGCGATTGCGTTTTGAAATGGAGTGGAAATGAGGCACTCTAGTTTTACTCCAAGGTGAAGTAGAGAAAGTCAGTGATGGGCATGGATAAGTGTTTCTCCTTCCTAGATTTCTTGAGGTAATCGCTACAGATGTGGGACTTCACAGCGAGATAAGGATAGCTCATTTGTTATTTTGCTATATAAAGCCATGTTTGTGTCAAAGGCTGGGATTAATACATGTCTCGGAAGGCCTGCGCAGCATTACCTTTCATTTCCTGTCTTTCAAGATTAATCTCAGGTTAAGTGAATTTCTAGTTAATGGTCAGAGGCAATTCAAAGCTGGTGAAATCATCATGAGAGACAAAACCCATTATTTTATATACATCCAAAGCTTGGAGCTGTTAACAGCTCTCCTTACCATAGACAAAATTAAAAGTTTTTATATTTTTTCTTATTTTAAATTGTGAATTATTTCCATAGGAGAAATGGAGTCATCTGTACGTAAAGGAAAGGTTGCATGTTCTGGTTCCTCCTGGCCAGCATCACGTTAGCCGCATCCTGCATGCCAGCTGGTCAGCCTCATTTTACCAGTCCCTTGTGGACACTGGGAGAAGAAGGGCATTGGTGTGTCTGGATCTGCTAACACAGAGCCATAGAATTGAGTGTTAGCATCCTTACGGCACTGTAGCCCACCCCTCATCAATCACAACAACTTCACTTTGGTACTGAATCCAAAGGCAGACAGGACTGGTGCCTCCAGGACTTGGGAGCCAAGAGCCCTCATCAAGGAGGAACTGTCCTCCCCGCCCAGGATTTCTCGGATGGGACTGAATTTCTTCCGTGCTTATCAGACGCTACAGTTAGGTTAACATGTGTCAATGCTGAAAATGCCGTTTATCTGAAAGAGCTACCGGAATTACCGAAGCTGCTGTACATCGCTGTAGAAATAAAATACAGGAGAGTAGGATCTTCTTGATACAAAGTTCTTCCTGAAGCTGAAATGGTCCAGGCTTTGCTTTGCTATGGCTTATTGGTGACCAGACACACTCTCACAAAAAAAAAAAAAAAGGGGNAAGGGGGGGGGGAGAGGGGGAAATAAGAGACAAAGATATTAGCATGACCTTTGACTTTTGAGGTGTTTTGTTTGTTTGTTTTGGGTTTTCTTGTTTGTTTGTTTTTTAGAAATCCAAGCATGTCAAAATATAAACTAAGCACAAAGCTTTTCAATAGCTACCCAAAAGCGTGTGCTAGTTCATAGGTATTTAAATAGAAACCCAGCATATCTCAAGGTACCCAAAATGGACATTGGACGATACTAGTCAAGGAAGCATTTTGGGTTTAGTTTTCCTTTTTCCTTCTTATTTTTTTTTTCCTTCTTCATCATCACAGTGGTGAAAATAGAGGGACTAAACAAAGTGTCACAAATCCATCTGGACCCAGCTCAAATGAAGGCATATTGGTCACAGCTTAGTACCCAGAACAGTTTAACTGGACAGGGCTTGAAAACTAGAAATTAGAAAGGTCCTACTCACGTGCCCTAGTTAGAACGAGACAGTCACCATTTTGTTCTTTGGTGTTTGGCAAAGAAAATAGGGACTTAATTTGTACCTGGCGTTTGGACATGCTAATATGAAATGATTATAACTCTGTAGGTGTGTAAATCTTTCCTCCTCCTGGCTATTTGGTTACTGGCTTGCTCGGGCACCATCCTTACAGAGGGGGAACTATGTGGTAACCTGCTGGCCACTGTAGTAGTGACAATTTGGTAGTAACTCCCACCTCTCCTGTAAAAGCAGGGGTAGTTTTAGCTTCTGTCAGAGCAGTGGTAGCTCCAGCTCCGCTCCACGCTGTGTCCCCCGTCCCCTCCCGCTGGCAGGCTGCAGGCTGGGTGACTTTGGGGTGACCAGTCCGGGGCTGCGGAGCGCACTGCGACCCCCCTGCAACGGCTGGGTGGACTCGCTGTCAGTCCCCAGGCTTTGCAGAAAGCGGTCGTTTTGCTGCAGTAACCTGCCACCCTTGAAACTACACAAAACTTCTGGGTTTAAAACCTCTGGTGGTATTATGAGGTACGAGCGGCTTCCGTCTTTGGTCCTCCTTTGAAGCTCTCATGGAAGTTATTTAATGGCTCCACTTTCAGTCCCTCTGTTGTAATCAAATCCTTGCGTATTTGATTAGGCACAGTATTAAATCCAATAACCGTGCCTGTGGAAATACAAACCCCCCTCCCTTTCCACCTTTGAGATGGCTGATGTTTCACTGCCATTATTATGTGATTTCTAAGAAATCATCTTCAGTTACCGATCAATTAAAACACATAGAGAAGTTGCTTTTCTGATTTTGTTTTCTTAACAATTCCATGAAAATTGGTACATAATAAGTTTTATTTTAGGTGGAAAATGAACGAGCGATACTTTGCAATGGTGCGTAAGCAGCTTATCGGCAACTGCACAGGTAGGTTAAATGTTTAAATTCAGGGATGGGACTATAAAATTCAGTTGCAGACTGACACAGAATGTAAGAGAAACTTTGATTCATGGTACTTTAGCTTAGAGGGATTAAATACAACTGATGACACATAATAAACCTTTTCAAAATATTTCTGAGACACCTGTTAACCTCTTGATATTACCACGAAACATCTGAAGAGTTTATACCTCCACATAAAAACCTTGCCTAACTCAGATTTAAAAGAAATAATCTTGAGCAAGAACTTTCTTTTTGAATAACAATAACGAAAACCCCTCGGGTGATAAATACCTTCAGATGAATATTTTTTTCTGAAGAAACAAGAATTTTAAAAAGTAATCTCTGCTGAAGAAGTTAAAATCTGAACCACAATATGTTCACAAAAATAATCATTCAGCTTTAACTAGAAAAGGTTTTGTTTGATTGTTTCTTTCCCTGTGTTCACCATAAAATAAAAAAGAAATGGCAATCTTATTTTAATGTACTATATTTTAAAGGAACAATATGTTGACTCTTAAAATAAATAATAGAAAATGATTAGGAGGAATGCAGGAATTGCATAATCTTTTTTTCTTTTGTGATTGCAAGCAAATACATTAATCTACATATCATAAATAAGAATACATCTTAAAATCAACTTTGTTCTACTTTGACGGAATGCTAAAAGCTTATGTCCAGTAATCCTTTTGCATCCCGTGAGCCTGGAAAGTGCAAGAGATACAGAGAAATAAGTTTAGATGACATTTTTTTCAATCTATGGGAACAAATAGTTTGAAGAGCTACAGTAGAACTGTCTAGAACAGTTAGTTAAAGACCAAAACAAATTCATAATTACTTTTGTGGACAACCTGTAATTATTAAGATTTCACATAATAAAGTAATGGACTGTTTTGATTTGCTAGTCCTAAGAAGCAGAGACGCCCGCCCCTACAAACAGTGTTTCTTCTGTTCTTGTGGGACGTGCTGGTTCTCTAGGTATATTCTTCTCACATACCTTTAGAAATGTAGCGTAGAGTTACAATTTTGGAAAATATTAAATTACGTAAGGATTATAAGTACAGCAGAGACCGAGTTACCCCAAAACAGATCTGCCACAAGACAGGCAGCTGGGTCCTTGGCGATGCAAAACTCACATTCCTTGAAAAAACAGTCAGAAATTGTTCTAAATCCTCCCTGATGCCCAGTGTTATTGCACGTCAGACTGACTTGTAGTGGAAGTTACAGCGGGCAAAGAGCCACTTTAATTTACGCATGCAGAGGAGTAAATCACAGCTGAGTTGCATTTACTATATTTAACTTACATCTGTCTCTATACTAATTACAGAGTGCTACTTCATAAGATTTTTTTTTTTTTCTGAATGTTTTTGTAGAAATTTCAGCATTTCTAACTCTCTTCAGAAGTTTGCAAGTATATTTTTGGTAAAACAGTATTATAAAACCTAGTTGTATTGGGAGGAATTTGCTTGAAACCAGAGATAACCAGCTTAAGGGTAAGGAAGAGTCTGCTGGGTTGGGCTCTTGCCTGAGGAGGTCCCGCTTGCATTCAGCCGCCCCTTCTGCTTCATGTGCTTCCAAGCACTTCGGTGGTGTCCATCCCGTGCTATAGAGTCCCTGTGTCTATTTTGGTCTTTCCTGCTTCTCTCTGCATAAATGACAAACAGTCTCTCAAGAGAGAGCCAGAGATTTGACTTGGGTCCCAGATCTGCAGCATGAGACTGGCCCAATTGCAGGTGTTCAGTGCCAATATTTTGCAAGGCAACCACCTTTTAAAATGCGGATTAATTAAAAATTATTTTACTATGCTTAAGCAACTCATGAGCAGATAGAAATCCATTTAAATGTGGGTATCAGGCGTCTCAGGAGCATTCCCCAGTCCTCAGGCTGTTTGCTATTCCAGGTTCCTGGAATTAAGTTTTCATTCTGTGAGTGTCAGAAAAGAACTGCTGGTTACTCAGGGTGGGGTTGCAATACTTTTGAAAGATCCTGATTTCACCCTAGTGCACAACGAAGATAAATTCAGGAATTACGAGATTATTTGCTAACTGGCATTCTTGCTTTCCCAGCCAGTTTTGTTGGTCTTGCTCTTTGTACCAGCCATCTGCTTCTTTTACAGAGCTCTTAGACTGGTTTTTTTTTCCCATTTCTTAAGGAGAATGAAGCACCAACTTGCAAAGTGTCCTGCAGCTTATCCAAGGTTTAGGTATAGTTACTCCCTCCCCTCTTTTTTTAATCAAGTGGTTGCCAAACACCACATGGAGCAAGTAGGTTAGGAATTGTTTATTTTCTGGATTTTTGTTTTCTTTTAGCAAAGCCCAGTTCAGAACAAACTTGTCCAAGGCATGAATCAAACCAGCCTGTCTACCTTGGGCAATGCTTACACCAAAATTTTGGGCATCTTAAGAGGTAGTAAACAGAAATATCTGTATTTTCTACATGGTCAATGGAGAGACATAGGTGCTTCTAGGAGCACAAAAAAGATTCAGTCCCTCCCATGTTAGGTACTGCCTTCACTGCAGATGGTCTGCAGTTCTTCTAGCAGCCTCCTGAAGCAATCCAGCTACCCAAGCATCCCTCTTCTCTGTTACAGCTTCTGGGAGGATGAGATGAAATCCCAGCAAATGATGCTAGTGACCACTTTTTGCATAATAATTTGGCGGTGAAGTTGCTTATCCACGTAGCGGGAGGATGGCCAGCTGTACCCTGCTTTGCTGGGCTGACTCACAACACCACCATCTGCATCTGAGGAGACCATCCTAGTCCTCAGGCCACGGAGTACGCTGAGTGAAAGCACCCTCCAGGCCTCCTAGTTTGCTTTGCATCTGCCATGAAAACACTGACGGGGCCAGCGGGGCAGCAAGCACAAAGGGTTCCTTCCCATGCTCTCACGGGCCAGGCTTTCCAAGGGGACAGAGCTGCTGTTGCCCTGGAGTGCACGTGCTGTTTTCAAACACCGTGGAAGCAGGGGTGAAGTCCCAGTCCTACCGCCTCGCCGGTACCCGCTGTGCTCACCAGCGGCTCTCCGCCTGGCGAGCCTGGCCGTGCGCCGCCCCAGCTTGAGGAAGAGAGATGAGCAATGCTCCCGTGTAAGACACTGTGTGGCTCCCCTGTTTTTAACTTTGCCCTTGGATGTGGGTCCAGTCCACCTTGTGTTGCGCAGACTGAGGACTTCATGCTGGATGAGCTGACTTATGACAATGGTTCCATTTCATTATCACACGTCAGTCGTGCTTGCACCTGGTAGATTTCAAGAGACCATCAACGCAAGGTGGAATGACTCTTTCTGGAGCTCATGCTTGTGTCCGTGAAGACTTCACAGCCCAGCAGAGTGCTTGGGCAGCGTGGCCGTAACTGCTGGAGGCCATGTCAAAGCTGCTGTGTTTTCCAGCAGCAAGCACAGCTGAGGGAACAGAAAGGTTCTGGATTCTTCAGCGAAGAAAAGTTAAACTCATAGGAAACTTCTCCTGTTTAAGGAATATCTCAAATTAATTTGAATTCACGGAATTGTTTAAACTTTGCAACTATTTGGTATAATCAGAAAACCTGTCCTTCCTTTGCTTTTGAAAAAGGCTTTTCCTTGGAGCGGACTTTCTTTTCGATATTTGAAAAGAATATAGTTGGAGAATATTTACCTAGCAAAGTATTTACCTAGCAAAGGCTAGCATAAGGAAATCTGACTGTATAAACCTCCCCATACTTCCCACTCACATATAATATTTTGGGTTGTATGAAGTCACATAAAAGGGAATGCTTCTTGCTTTACCTGTGAAACATTTGCAACGAGTGCAGACAACCTTCTTGACACCTGGACACCTATCAACCTCTTCAGATGTTTGAGAGCCATCACACCCCATACCTTGCACCTGGGAAGCCAAGAGGAGAGGAAGGGCTAGGAGGAGTCTCGCAGTGGTCTGGAGACTGCTGGGGCTGGATCAGGTGTGAAGCTGGGACCTAGGCGAGCGGGTGGCGATGACCGCAGATGCACTCCTGCTTTCTTGACTCTTCCCCCACGGGGAACATGGATTAACCAGCAGCCCACGGGCCAGCATGACCCCCGTGTGAGTCACTCGACGTCTCCTCTGCGTGGCAGCTGCGCTTGCAGGGTGTGTGATCCGATGGCAGTGAAGAACTGCGGTTTGGAAACCCTCGGTCTCGAGCGCTGGGGCTCCTGCCAGGCTGCGACACTGAAAAGCTAATGTGAAATTATACTGCTCTGATCACACCTAGGGTCTCTGCAGTTTGGGGTTTGGGTGAGGGGTTTGTGTGTGTGTGTGTGTGTGTGTGTGTTTTTGTTTTTTTCTACTGAGAGTGGATTTTAAATCCTATTAAAGTGAATGGAAAAAACCTCTCTCTCCTTTAAGTCCCACTGATCAGATAAGAAAACTTTTGTAGGCAATCATCCTGTGTTATCCGGAATATAGAAATGGAAAATATGGTTTATGGTACCTTAGTGTGTAACTAATAATTTTCCCTTTCCATGGGGTTTTTCCTAGCTGTCAAGAACTAACTGATCTGGATGTTCTCAAGTATCTTAGAGTTTGGCTGTTACTGCTTTTAAAAATGTGTACCATAGTATTCTGTCTTCTGGTAAAAATGAATTCTTCAGTACAAGCAGCAGAAAATCTACAATTTAGATATAGATTTTTAAATCCACCTCTCAAGGTTTACCTAATAATGAAAAGTGCTGTGTAATTTTTTTAAAAAATTACTTATTTTTATTAAGAGCTTGGACAGAAGCTTCTTAGAACTTAGATTTTGCCACCAACGTCAGCAAGACCAGCATACGATATGGGTATTTGAAAGATGGTAATATGAATACGCTGAAATATTATCCACTTTGGTATCTAATTGCTTTGCGAAGATGTTATCTTAGAATCCAAATATAAGCATTCTGAAGACAGAAAGAGAGGAAGATGGAAGCATACCCCAAAAATCTAAAGATTCTGTTTATATCTGTAAAAACATTTGGGCATCAACAATGGTGGGTATAATAAGTAAGGCATATAGTATTTTCCACTCACAAACTGTTAACATGCTATAGTCCATTTTAAAATGTGCTGCCAAACAAATATTTATAAATAATCCTGCATTTTTGGAGTTAGTAGTCTGATCTCTTCAACAGATATCTGGGCAGTGCCATTCCACTGCAGACGTATACCGTGCAATCAGCCTTATACTCACAGTGGGATACTGCTGCTAATTGCAACAGTTGTAGTTCAGAGTAAGGTAGCAGCTTCTCAGTTAGATCTAAACAAATTAAGGTTAAATTTAAATGGATCAATCAGAAAAAAAAAAAAAACCCACAACAAAACAACCCAACCAACTGTCTGTTGCTTTTATAGTTCATTAGGTGTTGACACTAATAGCAGTGTAAAGGGATTGCTAACTTTTTTGTGATATATTCTACAGGCTATTATCCATTGAAAGGGAGTAGGTTTCAAATGTGACTTGATGGCTTAGGGATCTAACTCAGATCTTCTTTGAACTTTCTGAGGACAGAACCCTTGGTATTCAGGTTTTTGGACGGCACAGTCAAGACCGAGCTCTCATGGGATCCTTGTGAGGGAGTATCATCTCCATTTGCTTTGCTTGTTTGTTTTCCCAAGCCAGGGGATTTTCCTGGTCTTTGCCCTAAGGAAAGATGGAAGGGTTCAGTATCTACGAGTTGAGAAGGTATTTTGTTATTGGCTCGTCCTGTCCTGAACCTTCATCGCACCAGTGAAGGAACCTGTTGTCAAGGAAGACAGATGGAATTCAAAACTGTGGGGTTTTTTTTTAAATCCCGGTCTGACCACTAATACCATAATTTCATATTTGTCCATATTAAAGACAAAAGTGGGTCATAACAAGATATCCTTGAATGATATACTTTTTTAATTAAGAGGAGCATGCTCCTCGTGATGATGAGGTGGGTGACCAGAGCACCTGATCTGGCTATAAAACTCTGTAATACGTAACAGATCCCTCCCTGCTCTGAAGAAACGGTCTGAGTTAGGCCTTTGCACTGGAATTACACTGATCACGTCTAAGGCTGTAGCTAAGGACAAAGAAACTTGGCGTGTAAAATCAGACATAGGAGAAAATCTTCATTGTTTAAGTCACTGACAGATCCTGTCATCTCTGTGAAATCCAATTGAGCCAAATCTTTGCTTGATGATTCAGCTGTGAAGGGCAGAGATTTAAGCAATTGTTTTCTGTGCCTGGTAATTGAAAGCAAACAGTGGAAATTCAGTGGGAGGTTTTTGGGAAAACCCAAGATTATAAACTTGTTTTTCCCATAATTTCCCTTTGCATAAGTAGTTCATTCTTTCTCCCCACCCTTCTCTCTCCCTCTCACACACACACACACAGACAAAAAAATATTTTTTCCTTCAAACCTGGAACTCTATGCTCATTTTGTGTCTGTGGCTTTACGAATTCCTCTGGGGAGCAGGTACCTGTGTCTTACTCACCATCCCAGCCTGAATCCCTGGGTCTGTCAGGGACCCCTGCACACCAGCACTTGGCTTGCATGAAGTCCTCTATTCAACACAGCATCAGAACGGAAACTACTCATAAATAACACCGTCATGGGGATATACAGCCTGCTTTGGCAAAAGAAAAGCTCTCTGCAGGTCCTGCCACACAACCATGTGATTGGTTGTACTAGCTAATTCCAAAATAGTTGATTAAACAGAGCTGAGCAACCCTCGTGGGCCCTCGGTTGTCCGTACTATCAAACTAGTTAGTCCAGTTATTAGTGTGGTTTAGTGTGGGCCAGCCAAAACAATTCCCAGGCACGGTTAAGGGACTGACATTGGTCAGAGACCATTCCTACTGGGCAGGTTGGATGCAGCCACTCTATTTTTGCAGAGTAAGAAAGCTGAATAATACAGATACAGCTTGGTTTTGTGCCAACGAGGTTAAGTGCCTGCAAACCAGTCCAGTTTGTGTTTTATTTACTAATACAGAGGCAGCTATTGTGTATAGAATCATAGAATCATAGAATCACTTGGGTTGGAAGAGACCTTCAAGATCATTGAGTCCAACCATAAACCTATGCCAAAACCACCCCTAAACCATGCTCTTGTTTATGCAATTCAGGTGGTGTTTCCAGGGAAGTGCAGAATTGATTGCATATCTACAGGGAAAAAACCCAAACCTTTGCTGGGCATATAAAGCACGTCCAAGCCAGCAGCCCACTTCCATGTATTCTGAGGAGTGCTGAAGGGAGGACTGGACTGAAAACTTTGAAAAGCTTTAAGAAGCTGCAGGGCTTCTTCAATCCTACAGTCAACTCACATGTGGAACCTTACTTTTGGTGGTGTCTGGTGTGGTGACACAGGCCTGAAGTAGCATTTGGAAGGTTGTTATATATGTTCCTATGCTCACAATATCTCCAATTTCCAGTATTTAGTGTCACTGATTCTATAAAAAGTGATGAGCCTGACTTAACATATTGTCCTCAGTCAAATTGCTCACAGCAAAGGAAAATGATCTAGAAATATTCAAACTAAACAAGTCTTACAAGCAAGACTTCAAAATAATACACATGCTTTCCCCCCCCTAAGAATTCTGTCCAACAGTTACAGAGGTTCATCGGAAAGCATTTCTTTTGGTGTTTGTCTGACGTTAATCTTCCCTAATAGAAGATGTTCTCAGTCTAATTGCCTACCAATGACCTACTTGTCCAGATTCCTTTTAGACAGAAATAAGCATTTCCAGAGCTTGATCTACCTCCTCTAAACTGGTGCATGAACTGTGCTTCAGAGGTGTTTTTTAAATTTTTTTTCTTTTTTCTTTTTCCTTTTTCCTTTTTCCTTTTTTCTTTTTTCTTTTTTTCTTTTCATTTAATATAGAAGAAGCAATAATAATCAGTTTGGTGTATATACCTATAGTCATACGCACCGTGTGCTGAGTTGGCTGAATAACACCTTCTTGTGCCTTCACGTGGCCACATGCACCAGTTACCTAATTCCACCCACATACTATGCATTCTTCAGAAAATAAGTGACATTCATAAATGCCATGACTAATTATTCTTCTTAATAACAGCAATACTCCCTGCTTTACATATTTTTTTTCTTCCCATTTCATCAGCTGTGAGACGTGCTTCACCACTAGAAGTTGTAGCAAACGTATCAGCCTTCGTGTGCTCTGTTTGCAGGCATGTTCTCGTGCATGGAAAACCAGACCCACGCATTTCCTTTGGTGGTGGTCTTAGTATTTTCCTTCTGTGACTTCTGCGTTGTATATCCTGTTAATCATACTTCCCAAAAGATAATAGTCTCATGGTATGGGCTGAACTTTACCTACCTTCTTTCTCAAGAGGTACAGCTTATTTGCATTTCAACATCCATTTTCAATGTGATCTTTTTTTCTGGATCTGTTTAGGTATTTGCATATGCTTTACCACAATGCAGCTCCTAGTTTGTATAGTAGCCAAAAGGAAGATAGTTTCACTGCTGTTACATTACCTTTTTTGGAGATGTTCTTCAGATGTGTGCCCTGTATGACCTGTTTCTTCTGTTTGTCTGTGTGGGACGCTAATGTAAAATGCTTTGCTTTGTGCCACTTTGTACGTCGCTTCCTTAATGATACACATTCCTTTCCTGCATGATATAATCCACATTTGCTAAAAACCTAAAACATCTTTGCCTTTGCTACATGCTTCTGTTTCTAAACTGGAGTGCCTGGTGCCATACTGCTGTGTTTTGTGTGTGTGTAATTATTTGCTGGTACTGCCTTTCTGGTTTATAATATGTATGTCCCTGGTGCTAGGGAATATTTCTTCTCTCTGCTCGTCTGAACAGCTTGTTCTGGCTTTTTAGTACTTTTTTTTCTAATATGAAGTTGTTCTATGTTAGTGATTTATTTTGTATTTCTTTTGAGTGTCATCCTCTTGTGAACTTTGTCATCATCGTGTCACATTTATCAGTGAAATAGCTATCTTGTATTAACAGGTATAACTGGGTTACCACTCACTAGCTGCCTCCGTGGGTTCCTGATTTCTCTCATACAAAACACTTCTTTGTATGAAGGGTCTTTTTCTTGGCAAAACAATAAGACTCAAATGGCATAAACAGCCTATCTGATTTTTTCCCCTCTCTGCTTCAGTGAGCTTGCCACTTGAGACCCTTGCTCTGCTGCTGTCTCTGTCTTTTTGCCCAATACTCTTCGGAAATGAGCAGCTTCCCAGATTGCAGACCACTTAGCTGCTTCAGATCCTGCACAGATTAACACCATTAACTCCTTCCACTTAGTTCAGCTCTCTTCAGCGGCTTCGGTTTTCTAAAGTCCTTGCAGAACACATTTCTGGCACTAGTCTGCACAACAGTCATGGTCAGCTCATTTTTTTCTGCTTATGTTATACCGTCTTGGTGACACTGCTTACGGCAATGGAGAACTGCAGATGGGTACAGTCAAAGCCCTGTGAATACACGGCAGTTTGAATATGTAGCCTTGAACCCTGGCTCATGTCCGTCATGTTACCTCAGGGCTTAAATTCCTACTGGAGCCCAAAGTCCCAGCTTATCCCTACTGCCCACATATTGGGCATCTTCTACACCTGTCTTGGAGAGGGTCAACTTGCTTTCCACCTGGGAAAGGTAAATCATGCAGAGGTCCTGCATCCTGCTTGAGCTTTTCCACTATAATTAATATAGATGCAAAATGGCCCAGACCACATGTCTCTGAAATCTTAGAGTGTGGCACCTAGACTTGAGTGCGGTTACCAAATCCATGTCAGAAATACCCTTAAACAGAGAGTGAACAAAGCAGTACCTTACAGCCGGAATCATACAGAATCTAAGCACAGAGACAGTCATTTCCTAACAACTTCATAACATCAACCATAATTAAACACAAAGCCCCTGTGACAGAAAAAAACAGAGGCAAGAGTACGTGGGTAGGATGCTTGCAGTATTACTTGGCACTGGCATGTGTCTTTTCTCTTTGCTCTATGACTCTATTTCTAATTTAAAGTAATTTTCACTAATAAAAATGAGGGGGTGCAGAATCTGTGTGAAACAGCAGTAAATGGTTGCTAAAACATGACAGCTAAATCATGGGTACGTTGTCAGGATATAACTCAGGCAAAAGTAGTTGTTGGAGTGTGGAAGAGGAAAGAGTAATTAAAACAGGGGTCTTTTTTTGTGGCATTAGTAACTTCTGGTTTAATTGTGAGTTAAGACTAACATGACCAAGCTCTATTATACAGGGAAAATTAAGGGTTTAAGTGAGATTAACTTGCCCATGAAAAATGAGTTTGGCTGTCAGACCTCTGTCCTAGGGGAAGTACATCCATTAATTAAAGCTCGCGTAGTTCAGCAGAACGGCAGCAGTGGAGCGTGTGCTGGGCTGATGTGCCTTGGCAGGATCTCTGCTCCCGGAGAAGCAGTTTTGGGCTGGACTCTGGATAGCTGAAGTGGCTTGGGAAGATGCTATGGTGCCAGGAGTTTTCTTCCTCTGCATGAGGAAAAGACAAATACTGCTCCCAGCTGCTATTTTTCATCTCTAATAAAGCTCTGGCTAGTAATGATTGCTCTTTGTATTTTTCAGAGCCAGAAAGGAGGCTCATGCTCTTTTCACAGGCTCTTGGATTTCCTCACCAATTTTTTTCAGCTTCTAACAGAAAATGGAACACCATAAATGTCAGGTAGTAATTGAATGACAGCAATGTGCAGGGAAGAAATGACAGAAGGGTGTAAAGTCAAATGAAAAGCTTTTCTTTTGATAGTTAGTTGCAATGAATCATGTTATTGGACAGAAATGATAAAAGATTACTTGTTTAAAACAGTCACAGTTTCAATGAATAGCGTTGTCCTTACATGTTTGCAGGACTGGGCTTTCTTCCATGTTGTTCTTCTAAAGAGGAAAGGAGGAAAGCCAGCCTGTGAGAGACACTGGTCTCAGTGACTGAGGTCAGTTTCTGGTCCAAGAACCCCAGCTACCTGAAATGTTCATATCCTCAAAGAGAGGGGTTTGACCTCAAGAGCAGGTCTCAAAAGGAGGTAAGATTGTGTGAATTTTTTTCTTATGGGAACCAGGACTGAGGGAGTGGCTTACTTTCTCACAGAAGAGAGAGAAACCTGGTGGAAATTAGAGTTGAAAGATACTTCTGAAGAAGATTCAATCAGCCTGACCACAGATTTGCGAACTGGAGGTAGATGAACAGGTTGCATTGGATAATCCTTTAAAACTCATGGATCAGCAGAATCTTACAGAGGTGGACTCAAGACTTGACTGGGAAGACTTTGGACCTCAAGGACAGGAAAAGACAGCAGGTGGCAGAACGAGACAGGGATTTCTGTATGACAGCCACCTATACCTAGGCTTTTGCAAAGATGTCCTCTTTCCTGTAAGCGGCTGAGGGAACTGGGGTTGTTTAACCTGGAGAAAAGGAGGCTGAGGAGAGACCTTATCGCTCTCTACAGCTACCTGAAAGGAGGTTGTAGAGAGGTGGGGGTTGGTCTCTTCTCCCAAGTAACAAGAAATAGGACAAGAGGAAATGGCCTCAAGTTGCATGAGGGGAGGTTTAGATTGGATATTAAGAAAGATTTCTTTACCAAAAGGGTTCTGAAGCATTGGAACAGGCTGCCCATGGAAGTGGTGGAATCACCATCCCTGGAGGTATTTAAAAGACAGGTAGACGTGGTGCTGAGGGACATGGTTTAGTGGTGGACTTGGCAGCGTTAGGTTTATGGTTGGACTTGATGATCTTAAGGATTTCTTCCAACCTAAGTGATTTGATGATTCTATGATTGCAAAGTCTACTTCTACAAGGCCGAGATGAAAATACAGTCTGTGGCAGAAGACTTCTGGTATTACCTTTTGCCTTGAAAACCCTTAACTGATACCCTAATTTTGGATGAGGACATACACAGGACTGATCCATCCCTGCTTCCCAATCCTCTGCCTGTCCAGTACTCCCCCCTCATCCTTCCAAACCCCAATGCTGCACTGCATTTTCGGTTCTGTGGACAGAAAGGCGACAGATCTCATTACGTGTGGCTAAAATGCCAGTTTGCAGTTGCAGAACCTCAACAGATGGGTCTTTACATCCTTTGTGTCACCGTGGTATCTGGGAGGCTTAGTCATGAACCCGATCGTCCTCCCTCCCCCATGCAGGTGCTGCACAGACAGAGGACTCAGCACCGCATTACCCGGCTTATTGCTGAAAGAGGAGATGAGAAACAATAAATGGATATTTACTGTAATCTAATATTATCCACTACATAATCTATTATTATCTGGTACGTTGTATATCATGCTGACCATTGTCTAAAGCTTCTGAAATCTCCGAGAACCGGGCAACTTTTTTGCTTGTTTACACTCTCAGTGCCTAAATGGAACATACAAGCAAGGTTTAAAAGTTGTTTTTAAAGTAGTTAAGGCTATTGGAGAATTACCAGTCTGCCATCACTACTAATAAGCGACAGGTAATCTAGGGTAAAAATCAAAAAACATACTCAGCCCTTAAAAAATTTGCCTGTTATTTTTCACTGATCTGTTTGGGTGCCTTTCGGTTTTCCAAGCAGCAAATGCAAGATGAGCTTCAAGGATGGGGCGAGAACCAAAATTTATCTCAAAATGCACGATTCAGAGGCTAACTCTTAGAACAATATGATAACACAACCTTTACTTCACTGAAAGGTGATACTTTCTAAGCAGTGGAAAAAAAAAATAGGCAGTTCGAATAACTACACGGTCATGGTCAAATAGAAGGGACAAAGCCACTGTAACAAATTCACTGTATTCCTTATAAACAACTCCATATTTTTAAGAAAAGCAATGTGTGCAGAAAAAAAAGCATGTTTTTTCCTTATTTTCTCCTTGGAATTCAGCATCTCTTTTATTAGAGAATTGTCTCGAGTTGAGGTTTAAAAAAAAATAAAATTTGGTGCCATCAAGTGGAAATATTCTGTATTGCTGAGAAGAGCTGGCAAAGTGGCAGTGCATAGATTTCATCAGATGCACCAGCGCTTTAAACTGTTGCTGTGGAAATGGTTTCCCCATCATACACATTATATCCTGGTCTAAAATTGGCGAGAGATCCCACCTACTCACACGTTTTAGAAACTAACATCCTTCCCTCTTACACACGGCAAAAAAAGAGGTCTTGTTTTTTGACAAATCACATTTATGGCTGTCATTAAAGGCTGTTCCTTTCTGGTTTTGTGATTTCCCTGCTGTCAATGTGGCCACATGCTCCCGGCAGGAATATTGCCTATTGCCAAATCCCCATTCCAGAGCACAGCGGTCCCTTTGAGGGAGCTCTTCTGCAGAGCCAGCCAGCAGTCAATGTCGTGTTGAATTTGTTCCAATGTGCAGGGATTAAAAGTCACATTCCTTAGCATTTCTAAATTTCTCATAGCAAATGCTTTTTTTGAATTTTATTTATTTATTTATTTATTTATTTATTTAATGCAGAATCACCTCACTGGGACGGAATTTCACTCCAGCAAGTCCCCTTCCAGCAGTCCAGGAAATCCCTTAGTCTTTTTTACCCCTGTTCTGGAAGTGCCCTGCTTTCACACTGGGACTGGCAGAGCGTAACATCACTTGGAGACGGGGAATGCTTCACACTGCCGAAGCTGCTTGTTCGCTCAGTGTCGATCAAATCCCTCGGCTTCATGTCAGGCAGGAATCGCACGGGACAAACTTCAGTTCAACAGAGAGAATAGCCACGAGTTTCACAGACCTGTGCCACTTAAAAAATACATTTCCCGCCCTCTGGAGGCTTCTTTTTCAATATCAAGACATCCGGATGTACCTAAATAGCTCAGGACTTTGTGTTAGTTTTACTGAGGTTTTTCCACGGTTATCCCAAATGTTTTAAAAACAAGCATCTGGATATTTATTATTTTTAAAACTGTTTATTTATAAATGGAAGTAATTTTTGTTTGGAATGTTAATAATAATTCAAAATAATAGAAGAAGTTTCATTTGTGCCGAACCAAGATCCTTCAGTTTGAACTGAATGATCCAAATCTTTGAACTCCTTGGTTCAGTTAAATACTGAAAATATCCACGTTGGTCACTTATTATTATTATTTTTTTTCCCCTAGTTTCTGAACTGTTAGGAGACCAAAGTATGTTATTTCTGCTATATTCAGAGAGATCACTCTTGCAATTAGTTATCACATATAGTGTATTTATATCAGCTACAGCATTTTTTTCTAGGAAAGCAAAATGTTTATATTAT
>VZSF01003242.1:526819-539752 GCA_013398295.1 Chionis minor | reverse complement strand
TATTATATTATTTTAATTAAATTCAGAATATTACCCCTCTGTATATACATGTATGCACGCACACAAACACGCATACACACACACATGACTGTATTTATTAAAAAACATCTCCAAGGTTTGGCATCTCTGTCAAAGTCCTCTCCTGAAGCATTACAATATTCAGGCAGACGTAGACTGAAATACTATGTTATATTCTGGGCTGGAAAACAGCTGGGAAGGTATGACAAACTCTTGCTTGTCATTGCCATGTTTTCATCCCTGCAGGCACATAGCGAAAGGGTCCGACTTGTGAATAAAGTATCGCTGATGCTTTTGTCACTGTAAGGTTTGACTCCTGCTTTTTTTTTTTGCTTTTTTTATTTTTTTTAAATTTTCTCAGCAATTGTTAAGGCTGCTGTAAATGTGTAACGCACTCTGCATGAGGCCTGGAAACCAGACCTCCTGCTCCGTCTCCTGGCACGGGGCTCTGGGAAGAGGGATGCTCTGGAGCCCTATCCGAGTACTGCCCCAGAAAAAGAAACTCCTTAGACAAAGGTTCTTCTCAGAGGGGCTGTTTATACGGATGTGAAGGATGTTAGGAGCCCACTACATTGAGAAGTGGTTAAAAGGATATAAATATAACTGAGAATTGGGCCCCTTGGATCTCAAGGGAATAGTCTGACTGTACTTGAAATACTAACTTACTTAAGCGTTTTCGAGTGTTGTATCTGGAGGAGAGACTAACTGTAATACATACGTGGGTATTTTAGGAAAAAAGCAGATAGGACATGGCCAAATGCTTCAAGGATCTCATATGAACTATATTTAACTATGTATTTATTACATATCTTTGCTTTCAGTGTCTTACTTCTTGAAGTCGTCAGGGATATTGCTCTGAGGAAAGCACGTAGCTGTTTTTTACACATACGGAAACTAATATGTGAACCCTAAGACTTCACAGTAAGACTCACATCAGAAGAGCAGTGTACTCTTGTTAAAAGGAATGAGGAGTTTGTTATTTAATTCTTGGAAATGTGGTTTGCTTTCTAATATTTGAGAGAGAGAGAGAGGAAATATTTCTATAATTACTTCGAATAACATGAGAATTTTTCTTTTGTTTGTTATTGGCCACTAACAAATGGAATTGCATCCTGTGCCTTGATTTTGATAATTCATTAGAATCTCTTCTAGTAGCAAAACCATTTGCTTTTAAGTTAGTTAATACACGCTGCTGTTCTCCATCTTGATCTCCCTAATAGGTGGACCCTTTCTTGTATTTTCCTGAATAGTGTCAGAGCCATTAGTTATTTGAGTGCTGCATCAATGTGAAAGCAATACCCCATCACTAAAAATTGCTGAGGTGGCTCAAAGACATTATAATTGTGTAAACAATATTTAATTTGTGAACCCAAAGGCAGCCTTATTTGATTCAATCTAATGTCCTTCTTTTCAATGATAAAATGGTAAACATTTTAATTTTCTAATTAAAGAAATACTCTGGACCAGGCTATTTAGATCGTTGCTATTATCTCAATTTTAGGGCTGGTATCTCTGGGTTTTGTGTTCGTTCTGTTCAAAAATTGAAATCAAGGTAATGGTTTAGCAGTAGACTTTTGTTGCTATGGAACTATTCATTATCTTATGATATAGGATGCACAGAGCAGAGACACGAAGATTTGATTTCATAAAAATATGAAGCTTTTAATCCTTTCATTCTTATTGAACAATTTATGTGGCACAGGAGTTTTCAGTACATTCTTTTTTTCTCCAAATGTGTGCACTGGATGTATTTTAAATGCTTTCCTGAAGAAGATGAAGAGTATAAGTGTACATACACATATGCATTTGTGTGTGTATGTGCACATAAATCTGTTCGTATGTACTTATGTGGCACGTCTATAATTTTTCCTATAGTGTTTTTAAACGTGCCATATTTAAAATCTAAATATTGGAAATCACATAGAAAAATAATGTGCCTTGGTTAATGGATTGATGTTTTATGATGTATTTATGGTGTACAGAAGTGTTTTTTAAAGGGTAGCACAAAGGAAGCATTTTATGTGTCAGGCACCTGGGCAGATTCCTGGGCAGGTGGAATTGGCTGCAAGGGAAAAGGAACCAGGTCATAAAATTCACATGGCAAAATAGGGGGATGAAAAAGATGAGGAAATATTCGTGGCATTAGATTTCTTAGTCTAGGTCCTGTTTGTGGCCCTCATATTCCCACTGTGGAGAGCTCTTTTTCATCTGCACTGCACTCTTCCAGATGGTGGAGTGAAAGGAATCTCCATAGCTACATGGATGGGAAGGCAGAGCAGGCTTTGTCCCACTTACAAGACTATTCAGGCTCTTACCCTAATGTACCACAGTTATCAGTTAACGATCATGTAAGAACACTTCATATTTTGGAGAACAACAAAGGAAAAAGAGATTTCAATACAAGCTTCATCAGCCAACAAATTTTGGGGTGGAAAGTTCGCACTGTGAAGAAAGAAGACGAGATTAGTATGATTTATTTATTCATTTCTGTTGGTATCTACCTCAGCTTGAAAATACTGCCCTGATAAATAAAAGTAGATTGTAAATCGGAGCAAGGAGGAAGCAAAACAATGCCAGGGATAAGATCTTGCCAAGGAGAAATACTAAAGAGGCTTTAGGGAATAATGGGGGAGCTATTAATTGGAAAGCCAAGCCTGCTCCCTGAGCTGTGAGCATGAGAGGGAGTGTGTGTGCGTGTGTGTGAGTGTGGACCTGTGTGCGATCTCAAACGAAACTTGCACTTCAGCTGAGTTTCAGCAAAAAGGAAGTACTGTCCAAACCAGCACAGGCAGTCAGGGATCTCTCTGGGCAGAAAAAGAGGACACACAGAAAAGACAAATTATGAGATGCGGTCTGTGTAGACATGTGAAGAAACAGAGGTTAGACTCAAAAAAATCTAAACAAGGCTCAAGTAACCATTCTGCTGTGTTGACCTGAGCAAGCAAGGAATCACACCAGATCAGGACAAAGACCAAAGCTTGTTGGCGAGAAGTAGTGGGCAGGGGACACTCTAGCCAGCGGTATCAGAGGAGGAAGATATCGAAAGCGACTGCAGCGGTAAGCTGGTAGAACCTATTAGCTGGCCCTGCCTCTGAGAGTTTGCCCTACACTAAACCCCAGCCTGGCAAAAAACCCCTCTTGCCTGAGTCAGAAAATCTGCTATTACAAGTGGCTGAAACGGAAAGAGAAGAATATTGATGACTGGGACAAACCAATAAAGTGAAAATTAAGACCAAGAGGTAAAAGGTAGATGAAAATGCAGTATGGTCCTAACTATATGATGGGAGAAGGATGGAGACATAGTATCCTGGTTAATCTGGTGACGCAAATACCAGGCAAACGTTTGGATGGCCTTCACGCTGCTAATTTGAAAATGTGACTCTCGAACAAACCAGAGGCAGAGAAATGCTCAGCTTCCTGAGGATCACCTTCTGGTCCAGTATGTACACGGACTCAAATCTCCATCCATTAGCTTTTTTAAAAGCAATAGCACTGACTCTGGAGAAGGCAATTTTGGTCATGCTGGATGCAGGCAGTTTGATTGTCTACTTGTCTGAGTAGGGCTTTAATTTTACAGATGCAAAAACAAAACAGGGCAAGAGAACTGGCCGATTCCCAGCACTCGGCAAAGGGGACCCAGCTGCAACACATCTTGTTATGCAGGACAATGACACACCAGGAATCTTGGATACTTTTTGTGAGGGCAGTAGGGCTGAGGAAAGGTGGGGCTGCGATGTTCTGCCTGTCTGTAGAAAGTGCAGGGCTACCAGAGTTGGCACTGGTAGAACAGATCAGACATTGATAGACTTGCAACCTGGCAAAATGCATGCGTCTTTCTCCGTTTGATCTTACAAAGGTGCAAAGATGGACTTCCAGGCAGGCTTCAAGCAGTATTCCACTCTTCTGAAGGACTTTCTGAACTCCTGTTTTCATCTTGTGGATTCAAAGAAGTTCTAGCTAGCTCCTCTGACTCTGCCTTAGAAGGGATGTAGAAATTACCACGGCATGTATGAATGTATTTCATCCAGTCATAGAGGCAGCCTGTAGCTCATGCTGAAAAGTGCCCAAAACGTTTAAAGACTTTCAGCTGGTAGAGAAGAGTGAAGTAGCTATAACTACACCAGGGTGCTGTTTTGTCCTCCATCATTCTATCACAAAAATGATTCCGGTAAAAGTATTGCAATAATGCTCTGCCTACAACAGAGGGGTTAAAACTCTCTGCACTTTCTTTACTCATTTGGTTCTTTTCAGGAATAGGAGGGAGAGGTAGGAATGAGGATGATACTTTATTACTTTTAGGACCATCAGTTCTTCTTCCTCATAGTAGTTTGATTCTGCTGGACCATACAGAGTTACCAGAGCCACTAGGGACCTCAGAGGAAAGAAAGACAGCAAGGTTCTCACTTCTTAAAGAAGCTCTAATAATAGAACCATTAATTGCGAAATGGCAAATAACATACCTGCATCCTGCATAGCAAGTCCGTTTTCTCGTTCCTCCTCCACCATGCCAGAGCTGAGGATCAAAAGGACTTAACTCGACATTCACCCCTCCAGCAGACCGTGTTAGGTTTCAGATGCTGGAGGTGACATTTTGACCAGCAGAGAATCATCACCAGGTTTGGTTTCTCTGCTAGTGATGTAAGCAGTTGCCCACATGGAGGTTGGTAAAACTTGGGAAAAATGTTTAATTAGACGAGGATATTTGTAACCCATCTGTGCTTGCCATGCAGCCTTGCATGACTAAACTGCGTGTTACATTTAGAGAATCAGTTTTGACTTTAAACAACCATAAAGAAATTTCCTTGTATAGGCCAAAATGCAGTAGTGCTTCCCCTGCTACAGGGAAGTCACAACTCCAAAACTGAGGGGAAGTGTCCAAGCGGCCTCTTCCCTTTAAGAGATGAATGTAATCTCAATTACACTTAATGGGTAATCTCAGTACGTTCAATTTAAACTGCTTTTGGTCTTAACAAAGCATTTTGATCAGAATATGGGAAAATCTGGTGGCGACTGGATCCTCACCTCCATTTTCCAATAACATCGTAAATTGGTTAAAATAAACCCAGTCATTTATGCACGATGCAATCTTACATTTTGGTGGGCTGTCACGATAAACCATAACCAGTGAGATTCATTTATTACACAGGGACATACTATATAAAGCAATTTTCACCTTTTATTTTATAGCTCTGAGGTCAATACTAGCTTCACTACACACAGGCTGACAATTAAAATGTTTGTATTTACATGTATAATTAAGCAGGTAAACTTTTTCTGCACCTTGGTATTTTTCTTACTAGACAATGGAAACAATGGAAGCATAATTCATTATATGCCTCTTTTCATCCATTTGCATCCTTGTCTGTTTTTTTTAGTGCACTACAGAAACGAGGAATGCAAAGGAATCATTAGATCATGTCCTGATTTTTAGCCATAACTTCTGGTGATGTAAGAATTTCCCTTCTAATTTAACCATAGGCCAGTTTACAGCTGAACCACTGAACAAACCCAAAAACCAGATTTAAAGACTAACTTCTGTGTTTTGGTATGCACACAAATTGGGTCAAAGTAGAAGTGCCTTCAAAGAAATGTTTTGACTAACCTCTTCCAAGGATGTCCCAGAATTGCCTTATTATAACACCTAGAAATCACACGTCACTTGAAAGCAGGCTGGCCCTTGGGTGTACTGTCACCCTGACCACACGCAGGAGCACATTGGGGACCTAGTTTGGGACAGCTGGTTGTTATTCTTGGGTACAATTTTAGTTACACCCTGTGTTTCAGGACCTGCTTCAACATGTACTTCTCAATGGAAGCCAAACCCCAGCATATTGAGGCAAGATGCATTTTTTTTTCATCAGCAACCATGGCTTAAGCAGACATCTTCTTTCCCTCCTCCCATCCCTGTCCCACTTTGTTCCCGCGACTGCACACACCTTCAGTTGTTTGAGTTTGATGAGATGTACTAGAGAATGAAAAATATCCTCATTTAAAAATAGCTTTTTTTTTTTTTTTTAAGCCAGCTCAGTTCTGTTTTACTACAGAGCTAGTTGTGCCGGTCTAGAGTTTGTCACTATACACATTACATACTTCCTACTGTTTTCATGATTTTCTTGAAATAATTTTTAAATGTCTGATTTTAAAGGTTCAGAAAGAACGAAGAACTCCTGCAAAAAACATTAGTCCGAGAGTCCTGAACTTCTTTTCTGCAACTGATTAGAACGTGAATCATGGGCTGAAACATAATTTTTGTGCCATTTTTCCCAGCTTTAAAATGTGAATAATACTCATTCTCCTACTGCCAAATTCATGAAGACATTAGCAGTACAAAAATAGAAAGTGCTAAATAAAGGCAAAAAGCTGTGGGGTTTGGCTGTGAATTTTTCAGAAGAAGGTCAGCACTTTCTGACAGAGACAAACCGCTGTTGGAGGAGCGAAGGCAGGGACAACCATTATTTGGTGAAGGAGCCTGAGAAGCCAGGTTGCACTTTTAATGCAGCTATGGCATAATTGCTTTAATGGACTCTTTAAGCACTAAACCCTGATTCTCTCAAAAGAAGGCCCCGGTTTTGATTTTATTCACACTATGGATCCACACTTAGTGGTAGATTGTTATTGACTTGAAAGCCCTACTAGCGGGAGCATCTGTAAGTCTAATGACTTACAGACTCAATGAAGATTCTTATGGAGGTATATTTCAGGCAGATTATTTTAGGTGAGCTGCTGCAGTTTCTTGCAATGAACCTGGTACTTGTCCTCTAATGAGTCAATTCACTAATTTGATATGACAGGCTGTAATTTTCTGTGTTTAGGTTTATTTATGCAGCAATTTTAAAATCCTTATGTTACGTCTTTGGAATTATGAGGCTGACATCCTCATAAAAAGGGCATCTTGATTTGATGCAGCAGTCTGAGTACGCACTGCAAATGCAAAAGTACTGAGTTTTACAGTGAACGTGGACATATATGATGCTACTGTGGATCCTAGTGCATACAAATATGTGAACAAATGTGAACAGAACATCTATGTCTTAGGTGTTACTAAAAGTAGAAGGTCTTTCTTTGGGGGTGCTGTAAGCCCTGAGAGATGGCAATTTCCCCTACTGGGCAATAGGAATGTAAATATATTCTCTACATGATTGTAGAGAACACAACACTCTGTGCTGTTCAGTGGTGTCTAGTACTCTGCTGTGAGGTCAGTATTCACAGTGGCAGTCAACAGCCACTGCAGGTAGTGGCTTTTGAATAAAAGGTCATGTTTTTCAATAGCCTCATTCTGACTGAAAGCCTGAAAGCTTCTTGGAACTTCTTGATCTCTGCAGTATAAAATCGGAATTAAACGAGGAACAGTTTGACAGGTAGATACACAGTCTGCAAAAATCTCTTCAGGATGCCAATTCCCCTGTTCATTTGAGACCTAGGGAGAAACCCCAGCCCAGCAGAAGTTGGTGTTAGTTTTTCATTGACTTCAACAGATTCAAGATTTGCCCGTGATATTCTAAGAATAAAATCTATGAAGTCCACCTCTCTCTAGGTGCTCGGGGAGTTTATTGTTACCATAATGGAAGTCAGCACTCCCCCCACAGTGCTGACTAAAAAGCGTTCCAGCTGGGTAAGAATTAGACCTTATAATTAGGGACTGTCAGACAGATGGAATCACAGTCCGTCCAAAACAGGAGGTATTTGTTACAGAAAACCGCTCCAATTCCTTATGAGCATGTTTCGTAAAACCTGAACTCCAGATTTGTTTTATTCTTTTTAAGCAATTTGGCCTTCCCTCTCTGGAACACAGCACAGTGCAGGTGGGATTCATCTTACCTGGCTTTATGCCGTTACATCACGAGTCCACGCTAGTTACCTAAGCTGCCTTTTTCTCTACAGAGCACAACAGGCACTTTTCAGAGCGCAGTTCACATGGTCTGGGTTAGAAGTAGAAAGAGACTTAAATGGTGCTGATAAAACTCTCAGTCTGCCTTTAGAGGGATGGCAAGCAGAAATCAACTTTCCCATATGCATTTTGGCAGAGTATCTCATTCACATCCTTACTTGTTCTGCTCCTCCTGCTTGCGCTTAAAGTTCTACCGCTGGATACAGCCAGAGTCACCAAATACATCACTGTGAATAGAGATGGATGGATCAGTGGTTTGCTGATTGTTTTGGCCCAGCCTGGAACTTCATTTCCCCAGAAGCACATTATAAGAGGATCAATAAAATAAAATGTACAAACCCCAATAATTTCTAATTATACAAAGATTACTTTGAACAAAAGTGAAGTGGTGTATATAGATTTTTAGATAAAATTGAAGTCTCTTTTATATCCACACGAAAAAATCTCAAAATAAAAACTTCTTTCAACCAGGAACATTTTGAAAGTGCAGTGCTTTGGTGTCAAACCCAGGTTTTAGCCACTGTTTTTTAAAATCCAGTTCTGTGTCTGCAGGGCTGACCGGAGCTTCATTTCTGCGTACATCCAAGCACCACTCTCAAATTCGGAATCAACCTACCCTTCTTATCAACAGGAGCCAATCCAGTAGTTGTCTAGATCATATCACGGTCCCCACAAAGGACTGTGGGAACTTGTAAGAAGTTTTTCTTCTACCTGTCTTCTACCATCCGAGTGGTTGGGGCATTCATTGGTGACTCAGATATAAGACCCTTTAGTTATAAGTAGTCTTTTACACATAGTATGTTCCAATGTAAAAAGCTGAAAGAGGCTTACCTTACAAAATCTCCAGTTTTGCAATGCTCATGCTACAGACACATGCTTTTAAGTCGATGTTTTGAACAACACTGCAACTTCAAAAACAGCCCTCAACTTCCCAGCGGAGTGCTCTAAGCACGTGGCGAGCAGCCAGACCGGAGCATGTGAGCAGGGGAGGGTATCTGTGTAACATCTCCATTGGGAAGGCGGACCTGGCCCGGCAAAGGTGCCAAACTCCCAGGGGGAGTGCACAGCTGACAGCTCTGGGCAAAAGAAGTCAGCTCCTTTCTGAGCAGTGTTAGGTTCAGGCACAGTGCCCTGTCCTGGCACGCTCTGCTGTATTGCCAGGGTGGATACTGCTCCGTTCCTGCCTATAACACATTTCCTTGTAGCACAAAGGCTGAGCTCCCAGCTCAGGCGTGGGAACTCCAGTGCAAGACGGAGTGTGATGTGGGTTTCACCCTTCAATTCTCTGAGTTCAGATTCCTGTCCTCCAAAGTTAGAAGAGCACTGAGACATAATTAGGCACTATAAGAGACTATTGTAGACAGCCTTGAAATAACATCTTACTCAAAGAAAGAACTTCCAAAAAATTGAAAGCTTAGAAAATAATATTTAAAAAACCCCTGCAAGTAGATTTGGCGAGGTCTATTTACTGCAATAAATTCATCATGGTTTCATCTGGAGCATCTTTCTTATGTGGAAAGGCTGAGGGATTTGGGTTTTTTTAGTCTGGAGAAGAGAAGACTGAGGGGGGATCTCATCAATGCTTACAGATACTTAAAGGGAGGGTGCCAGGAGGAGGGGGCCAGGCTTTTTTCAGTGGTGCCCAGTGATAGGACAAGAGGTAACGGGCAAAAACTTCAATATACAAAGCTCCATCTCAACATGAGGAGGAACTTCTTTCCTTTGAGGGTGGCAGAGCACTGGCACAGGCTGCCCAGAGAGGTGGTGGAGTCTCCGACTCTGGAGACATTCCAAACCCGCCTGGACACCATCCTGTGCAACCTGCTCTGGGTGACCCTGCTCTGGCAGGGGCGTTGGACCAGATGATCTCCAGAGGTCCCTTCCAGCCCCTCATATTCTGTGATTCTGTCATTCTGTGGTTCCCAATTCATTCAACAAAACAAAGCAGCTCCTAAAATACTTTCATTAGTTTGATCAGACAGGCTATGTAGGTGTTTAATGATGGAGGCACACATGTACTTTCTACTGGTTTACAACATCAAGTAACCAATATGATGAAATGACACAAAATTACGAGGGACCATCAGTATTGCGTCTTTTTTAGTGTCATGGTTGGATTAAGTTCTACAACCACCACATGCTTTTGCAAGAAGAATGGTCATGTTTCAGTTGGATTCATGAATGAGTGAAGATAAGAACAATCAACTTTGTACATACCAACAATTCCACTCTTGCCAAACTCTGTATTTGCATTTAATCATAAAATGAAAAAAACCCAACCCTCTGAAAAATCAATTCTTATGAGTAGTTTAGAACCATTGAGTGCAAGGACTGAAGAATGGCATAACGCTTATAATTTTCTATTTAGTTCACACTTTCTGCAGTTTAACTGAATTTGCCTCCAATGAAGCAGTTTTGGCAAATTTTATCAATAAAGCAGAAAAAAAGGTATAATTTCTAAAAGGCATGGATATATTTATACTCTACGCATGTACCTTACAGAAATATATGTGCTTTATTAAGCCCACAATGTGGAAATTAGACACTGGGGGCATATACACAATGCCCCTGTGCAATAGCAGTATTTCCTAGAGTAAAGTCTTTGGGGCCAAGCAAAAAGCTCATTGTGTCTCACCGTTTCTTGCACCCAAAGGGAACATGAGACTCGTCACATCTCTTTCTGCTTGACAGGCAAATCTATCCCAATCCTTTTGGGCCCTCAATATTCAGATGAAACTGATTAATACGTTTTTATAATGTTATATGTAAAAGCTACTTTTGGAGCCTCAGCTTTCTGCCCAAGCTGATCTCTGTAGGGTGATTGAGAGGTGTGGTTTCCTCCTCTGACCCCAAGCAAGGGGCAGCTTGCAGTCCCTGGTGCAAGCTGGGGACAGTTCACAGACTGTGACCTGACAACCTGTTTTCTGAACTACAAAGTCTGTTGTTGTTGTTGTTGTTATGGCTTTTTAATTTACTTCTATTTGGTAGGAAACCAAGAGCAGTTACTGCCCTTGTTCTCATGGCAGAAGGATTCCCCAATCTAGTGCTCTTCAAGTCCTTCTAGCCAGCTCTCCCCCCCCACACTTCTTCCCACCTATGGACCCAGTCCCTACATACTCTACCTACTGCAATGGAAGTCTGCCCAAGACAAGCAGAAGGATGGACAAGAGCTTCTGCAGGGCTGGGTGTGCTGTAGGCCTCAGACCAATGGGGAAAAGAAGGGTCCAGGAGTTAGTTGGAGGAGGTAACTCTCTTCTCCAGCAAGGAAAGGAAAGGGATGAAGATCCTGCAGGAAGATGAGGCAGACTGTAGAAGGTTCTGGACATTGAGGTCAGGCAGGGAAGAGTAGGAGTTGGTGAGTCGAAAGACTTTGTACTTGTACAGCATGTATAAACCCGATTGATTCTGTCCATTCTGCTGAGGCCTTAAATCCTCAAAATCTTTGCTGAACCATTCCAGGTCTCACTCCCTGAAATTCACCTCCCAGTCTCTGAAACAACACAACTCAGATCTTCCCCTTCAGTCCTCACTTTCTTTCACCCCCAAAATCTCTGATGATCCATTCTGGGTCTCACTCCCTAACACTCACCTCTCCGCATAACTTGTGTTACAGCAGCAAACCTGAAGCGCAGGTCAAGACTTGATGCTGTTTTCCAGCTCTCCTGCCCTGGTGAGTTAGGAAAATACTTCAATCTAAACCAGGGAATTGAAGTCACAGATTATTATTGTCAGTCAAACGCTGCCTCCAGAAGCAGGAGGAGTAGGAGAGGAAAAAGTTCAGGGTCATATCCTGAAAAAATGGCATGTTTTAAAGAAAAGTAAGAAAACTACAAGGAGAAAGTAATGTATGAAGAGGTACCTCTAGAGCCATGTAGTGACAGTACCCTCAAAACGTAACTCTCTCTTACGAAGAGTTCAAGTGCTGGTGGCTAGTACAGATGGAGCAGGCTGCGCCACGGCTCCAACTTCTCCCTCGTTGCAGCGAAATCTTGCTGTGTCAAAGTGGGATGTGGATGAATTCTCCTCAGGCCCTGTAGTCCTTGTTGCCCTGCTGAGTGCAGGCACAATGCCTCACGTCCTCATGCCCTGTAGCAAGGTCCTCACATCTGCTAACAGATGCCAGTAACAGCACCTGTGCCTGCCCCATGGAGACTCGCTGAGCTGTACCTTCCCTGGTGTACAGCCTGCCTTTTTCCGAAAGGAATGCTCTTCTTAATCCTGCAAACGAAGTGCACGGCTGACTATGCTTTGGTTTCTTACATTTCGTAATTTTCATAGAATCACAGAATGTTAGGGGTTGGAAGGAACCTCTGGAGATCATCTGGTCCAACCCCCCTGCCAGAGCAGGTCCACCTACAGCAGGTTGCACAGGATGGCATCCAGGCAGGTTTGGAATGTCTCCAGAGTGGGAGGCTCCACCACCTCTCTGGGCAGCCTGTGCCAGTGCTCTGCCACCCTCAAAGGAGAGAAGTTCCTCCTCATGTTCAGATGTATGTCTGTATTTATGTATGAGAAGTTAGTATTCATGAATTATAGCTACAACATCCCATCCCTGTTTGTGATAAGCCAACTCAGCAGTTGAGGCCCATCATAAAGGACCTAATTCAAGGCCCAGCTTGGCAACAGCACACATGGATATTCAGGTATCATTCCTACTCCTCGGAGGAAGCAACTTTCACCGTTTCCTGTGCCACGTTAAAGACACCACGTGACTTACACAAACAGTCCGAGCCCACGCGTGGGGGTCCAAACAGGAGGCTGTGGGGAGGACAGGGCCTGGGTGGGTCAGGTGCGGCCTGTGCTCAGCCGGGGGAGACCCCGCTGCGGGGCGCTGCCGGAGGCGGTGTGGGTCGGTCGGGGGGGAAGGGGAGTGTGTGTGGTGTCATTGTGTGTGTGTGTGTGTGTCGAGGGGTGTGTGTGTGTGTCGAGGGGGGTGTGTGTGTGTGGTGTCATTGTGTGTGTGTGTGTGTGTTGGAGGTGGGGGGTGTGTGTTTGGTGTCGTTGTGTGTGTGTGTGTGCTGTTGGGG